>JACXGI010002124.1:0-29774 GCA_016801175.1 Esox masquinongy
TTAATGCCTGGCTGATACCATTCCTAGGGTGAAGCATGGCCGGTGGGAGCATCGTGCTATGGGGATGTTTCTCAGCGGCAGAGATTGGAAGAATTGTCAGGATTGAGGGAAGGATGAAAAGAGCAAAATACAGAGAAGTCCTTGGAAGAAAACCTGACCTAGAGCACACAGGATCTTAGACTGGGGTGAGAATTCATTTATCAGCACGACAACAAAAATACAAAAATATACAGCCAGGAGACCTGAAGACGACAGTTCCTCATCCTATCTGACAGAGCTTGAGAGGATCTACAAGGAAGAATTTGAGAAACTGCATAATTCATAACTCTTACCCAAGAAGACTCAAAGCTGTGATTTCAGGTACTGAATAAAGGGTCTGAATACTTACTGTATGTACATGAGATATTTAAATTATTTTATTTTTAATAAATTGGCACAGATTTCTAAAAACATGTTCTTGCTTTGTCTATGTGGCGTATGGAGTGAAGATGGATGGCAAAAATATAAATTCAGTCTAAAACAACAATAAGGGGAAGAGGGTGAAGTTCGATGCAGTCCCTCTGGTTAATAATTACTTCAATATACAGCAAACACAAACTGTCACCGTAATCATTAACTTGCAGGTTTGAGTTTAATCATGGGCACTCTGGACTCCATTAAAAGTAGCAAAGACCACTAGTCTGTGACTTTTGCCACCACTAGGCCACTAGTCACAGAAACAGACAGACAATGAGAAATAAAGCCTACAGCTATAAGACACTCACAGGTTTGTGACATTCATGCCCTAAACACTTAGTACAACAGCCACAAAACGTGCAGTCAGAGTAAAATATTGACATGGACTGTCAGAAAAGACAGGTATCCTTGACCCACTCCAAGCCCGCCAATCACTGCAGCCCATCATGGTGAATTTGGATTTTTTTGGTTGGCCCAAACACATCAAAGTTGCCCGTCCCTGCTCTATACAGTGCACTACTAGAACTTAGCTGAGAGTTAAAAGGTGCAAAGTGCAAATAAATGTTTGATAAATATCCAATAAGTGTGTAATAAATGTCTAAGACATGTAGCATTTTAATCTAACCTTCTTTTGCAGATTCTTAGGAATCAATGATTTACCATAGTCAGGCTCAGGGTGGACAGTCCGGAGCCGGAGGTACTCTCTGAACAGGGTCACTGAGGGATCTTCACCCATGGTGCCTTGCCCACCACCGCCACCTACTCCATCTTTATCCGGCAACATGGTATCACTGTCTTTAACTGCCGAGGAAAAAGAAACAGCACCGGAGAGGGATGTAGACTACAGGTACACAGTTGTGTGTGTTTTGGTTTAACAGATTGAATTAGGATCAGAAGTCCTCGCAAGGATTGTAAAACACGAAACATCTACTCTTATTCTGACATTTTGCTGGTCCCCATGAGAACAACATTAATTTCTGGCTTAAGGGTTAGGTTGAGGTTCAAATTTAGATTAGGGCTAGTGTTAGAATGCAGGTTACTTCAAGGGTTAGGTGTAGGGTTATGCATTAGGCTAAGTTATGGCTAAGCAAATGTTAATACTGACATTAAGGTTAAGTTAAAGTTTAAGGATAATTTATTCACTTTTTTTCTGGTCCCCACAAGGATAGGAATACACAACTGTGTGTGTTAGCTGCGGAACTTAACTTGACATTGGGCTGTTATGTAGGCACAGTAACAGTCCAATTTCCATACGGACTCACCACGTTCCGTTCCGGAGCTCTCTCTCTTTTTCTCTCTATGTATGTACACATGTAGTGATATTCTGTCAGTACCAGAATCCCTCAACAGTCTAGTAGTATATCTTTTTTTAAAGGCAATATTTGGCTTCAGGATAAGGTTTTTTATTTAAACTCAAAGCAAACGTACTGGACATGAGGGTTTACAAATATTGCAAATGTGTTTTAGATCAGGGTTATAATTCGAGTAAAGGTTAGGTTTAGGGCTAGATATTTTAGAGTAAATGTTAGGGGAAATAAAATGTTCAATATAAAATACTTGTTACTCCACAAAAAGATCCTCAGATAGCACTACAAGTGTGTGTGTAAGACAGACCGAGACACTTAGCTATATAGTTACTGTTGCTAATAATTACTTTTACTAGTTTACCATTTAGCATATGGTCATTGTTTCGCATCATATGTACAAAACTACTCTACTGCACTCTACTGTACAGCTACATCCACATGACTAGCATTGAAAACCTGTAAGCTAGGCAGCTAGCTAGCTACCTGCCTACAAGGGATAAGATAGAAAACGTTAAACGTTAAATAATGTACATACATTGTTAAATTTGAAACATTCGCAAATTATACTAATGAGCTATATAGTTACGATAAGAAAAAATGCTTATCGATCAAGACGATTTCATTGAGTTACTTACCTTGAAGATAGATCCCTAACGGCTGAATAGCTGTCCTATCGAGTTCACTTTCGATGGTTTTGCAAGCGGTGTCGAAATACTGTTAAACAGCGCCCACTATCGGCTATAGAGAAAATCACTGTTGTTCACCAGCGGCTTGGCTCGGAAACCGTAACAACCTCACGCAAAAGAAACGACGTACATGTACAGTACCAGGCAAAGGTTTGGACACATCTACGATTTCAAGGTTATTTCCTTGTTTTACAATTTTCCACCTTGTGGAAAAATAGTGAAGACATTAAAACTATTATAACGCATATGGAATCGTGTAGTAACCAAAAAGGTGTTAAACAAATCAAAATACACATAGCCTACTGATATAGATTTATTAAAGCAGCCACCCTTTTGTTTGATGACAGCTTTCCAAATTCATCAGACCAAAGAAAAGATTTCCACCGGTCTGATGTCCTTTTTTCATGTTTCTTGACCTAAGCAAGTCTCTTCTTATTGGATCCTTTTGTAGTGGTTTCTTTTCAGAAATTTGACCATAAATGCATGATTCATACTGTGAACAGTTTATGTTGAGGTTTTTCTGTTATATGAACTCTGTGAAGTATTTATTTGGGCTGCAGTCTGAGGTGCATTTAATCACTGATTTTTGAGGCTAGTAACTCGAATGAACTTTTCCTCTCCTGTCGTTTCTTTTTGCTTATCTGAGCGGTTCTTGCCATAATATGGACAACTACAGTACAGACATAATGATGGTCCTCTGTATACCAACCCTAACTTGGTACAACCCAACTGATTGGCTCAAATGCATTCAGAAGGAAAGAAATTCCACAAACTTTTAACAAGGTATACCTGTTGACTGAAATGAATTCCAGACGACTACACGAAGCGTTTTGGAGGAATGTGGAGTGTGCAAAGCTGTCATCAAGGCAAAGGATGGAAACCTATGAAATGTATTTTGATCTGTTAAAACCGTTTTTGGTTGCTACATGGTTCCATATGTGCTATTGCTTAGTTTTGATGTCTTCACTACTAAATCTAAAATATGTCAAATGTTGGACTGGTACTGTACATTTCCAGTAACAAACGGATACAATCACAACAGATGTTCCAGTAGACCTCGTAATCATTGATTGTTTTAATCAGCATCAACTGCCTATATCCTTGTATTTGATCAATTGCATATTTTTTTGTAAAATAGACAATAACTGAAATACATAAAATATTCTGTAGTCTTTATTAAAGGAAATGTAAAGCAGTAACAGCAAACTCAAAGAGAGGACGATTGTTTAAGCCATTTAAATGTTGTGGCTTTTCTCATTTGTTGTCCCATCAAAATAAAATCCCCTAGTATGTACACATTTGTCATAATTTAAAATAAATAGTGGTCATTGTCACAACATAAAAATGGAACGGAGTGTACTTTTTTTGCTGTAACATCTTTCTCATGCATGCACACACATACACGCACACACGCGCACACAAACTCAGAATAAACTTCAACATGAATGTTATGTTATTGTTAGTCTTTGTCCTTGGTTCTGAATCATGAGATCCAGTACATCTTTGACAAGTATTGATTGAATCAATCTTTTTTTTTTAAATAACTTAAATGAGAAGTTCTTTACCACAGATTTCACACAATTGCCACAGTTCATTTGTCTAAACAGGATAATATTCACCATTACACAAACAAAAGCAAATGAGGCGAAACAGGAATAAATTACCTGATCTCGTCTAATAAGAATTGTTTGTTTTCCTTTTCTCTTTTCATTTGCAAAACACTTTTCTACGGAATGCACTAATGAATATGACCCTGGTTTGACCACTTCATCCTCATGTCAACTGATACTAATCATCATGGAACCAGTGGTGATGCCAAGTAAAACCCAACAGTCACTGATTCTAGCCTTTGATATTGCATATATTCTGTACTTAATGCTCAACTCAAAGAGTAAACTTCTTTTAGACTTTCTCTCGATTTGATGAAATGACAACAAAAGCCACTGTACCAGGGTGACGAGGGGTCGATGTATAATATCAAAAGTGCCCTATTATCCCAGAGGACTACTTTTTTAAAATTGCGTATCATTACTCCGCTTCGACGCAAACGCAACCCTGTATATCCCATCATTCCCTCTTTCCCGCCATCTTATCCCTCCTCTCACTCCAGTTTGCTGAGAAAGTCCAACAATGCTTGGTGGAACTCTTTAGGTTTGTCCATGTAGCAGGCGTGGCGCGCCCCCTCCATCTTCAGGACTGAGTGGTGTGGGAGCTGCATCAGGTTCTTGTGGGACTGGGCCCCGAGGTTGGTGTCCAGCGCACCAAAAACAATGAGAGTAGGAGTCTACACAGGGACACAGGACAGAGCAGCAGTCAGGACAGTACATCAGTGCAGTGCAAGTTCTAGAAACAATATGAAAACTTAACAGATAGACGTAAGTGTTACATCGGCACATCTATATCCTAAACCAGAAAGTGTAGTCTTTTCTGTTTTCAAGAGCTGATGACAATTTCTGTGTTTTCCAAACAGATTTTCATAGCATCATTCTGCCACCTAGTGGTTATTTCATATGAATGTACAACAGGGAATAAAGGTCATGTTATGTAAATGTTTCAGAAATGAACAAAAATGTGCAAATATTGAAGATCACAGACGTTACTGAAGGAGGCCCTCAACGATTGAATGTAATAGTTAACAGAGTTAAAACACGCCAGGACTGCATTTGAGCCCAGTCAGGGATAATCTTAAACCAATCAAGGACAAGCCCCGATCTAAATGGACCTGAACTTGCCGTCGGTGCCTTTCCCTGTGGACCGAGAGCATCAAGTCAAATTCCCTCCCACACATTCCAGACTGTAAAACACCATTACCCAGAATGCCAGCATAACTCTCACCTGGATGCTCTGGTACTGCTGCGGGGTGAAGCTGCGGGTCCCCACGGGGGCTATGGGGATGAAACCGTGCAGTTGGGCACTGTGTTTCATCAGGAAGGGGATGGAGTAGTGGCCACTCATTGAGGGACTGAGCAGCACCGCTGTCCGCACGCCCAGCGCCTCCATGAACCTTCCCAGAAGGTCGACCCGGTGCTGGTCAGTCTTCACGGTGTCTGAGTCTGGAGAGTTCCCAAATCCTTGTGGAAGGATGGCAGGGATCAATAGAAAAAAGACATGTCAGCCTTTTTGCACTAGGTAGAGTTCAATCTCCCTTATTACTTCAGAGTTTAATCATTACTGCATCTATATCCCATATTCTGTAGGTTGAACATGTTGTATTTTTTGTCAGTGTTCTGTGTATATTGTCTATATAACATTACTGGCTGCAATATAAACACAGTTACATTTAAACCAATAGTATGAAGTAACTTCTTTATTTTTGCAATACAGCAAACAGATGAAGCAGTTTGACCATTACAGATTGCAGGAATTTAACTGCATTTGAGACAGTTGAACAACATGACCTTCTCAAGCCTGAATGTGATTGGAGCTAGTACCTGGTAGGTCCACAGCCAAGGCCTGGTATCCGTTTGTGGCCAGCAAGGCCAAGGTGCCCAGTTCCTCCCATGTTTTGGAAGAGAAGGCCTGACCATGGAGAAGGACCACTTGCAGCCTGTGTAAGAAAGACAATTAGGTGTTTAAGTGACCATTTATTTCCTTCTTTTCTCACTGCCGCACTGCCAATCAAACGGGTAACATTTGCCCGGGGTAACCACAGCTATGCAATCTCTACAGCTCATAATGCAGCAACACATCCGTTAGCCTCAGTCCATGCACTGCGGGCTTGTACTGCCACAATGTGTACATCTAAGCAGCTTCCAGATAAGTTGTTGCCGCCCTAATTCTAACAGTGACACACAAGTAAACAAATGTTTACTTCATATGAGATATGCCATGAGAGGAGATGAATTACACATGTGAATGTCTGACAGTTTTCAAAGTAGATATTTAGTTTTGCCAGTGGTGGTGATTAGCCTCACCTGGGAAGTATCTGCCTACCAGCCCCATCAACCGGCAACGCTTCCCTGAAGAAGAGCGGGGGGTCCCCGGGTAGCTGACCCGTGCGGACAGATACATTGATGGCCGATGGCTGAGGGGGAGAAACAGCTGCCAGGCCCATCCTCTGGACATCCAGGGAAGGCTCCATGCTGCCTTGCCGAATGGACGGCAATAGCAGGTACAAAAGCAAAGTGGCAAGCAACACCAGGCCCAAAACAACAAGGCGGTTTCGAAGAAAATTCATTTCTGACAAACTTGTCCAATCTGGTGAGAATAACAGAGAGTGGTGATTTAGTAAGCAGTGACCACGCAGGTAGCTCTTACTTACTACAACATAGATGAGACTAGCTACAGGTACTCAATCATTCCTGCCTCTCTATCTTGACAGTTGTAAATTGAGTAATTAAGATTTTGTTATAGTATTGTGATAACAGTAGTGGCAAGTGAACTGGATGGCAGCCAATGTAGGACACGAAATGTAAGAGTAAACGGTAGACAATAACAACAACTGTGAAAACACCCATTCAATAAACCCATACACCCAATCAATAACGTCACACATCCATGTGAAATAAAGCTACCTAGCACACGTCATTAGCTAGCAAGCTAGCATGCAATATATAGCATTGATCAGATTAGCACGAGATAACGTAATTCGTCCTGTAACACAAATGTTATACCTGACTTACAATTTCAAAAATATATACACCTAGTTAATAGCTAAGTAATCCCAGTATTACTAGTCCTTGACAGTTGCGAATGGTTGCGTAGCGTAGGCTTATTTCCAGCAGCAGTTTGTGTTTCACATAAATAATTTCGTTAAGGAAATGTTGCTATGCGTTGTTTTCGTTCCAAGTCAGATCAAGATACTTACTTAAAAACACGTGATGTACAAGTACAGGTAATCAAAGAAGGAGCAACTAATTAAAAATTACATCAAGGGGATCTAGTAATCATAACGTTGGTTATATCTGTCAAATTGAGCAAATAATGAATGTTTCTAATGGAGCACATTTGTGGACGCACAACAACATGGCGGGGTAGCCACGACAGAAAGTGTACCGATTGATTCGATGTTGTTTTAGGTTTGTATCTGGCAAATTAGTGAATGTGTTTGCTGTCGTGCTCTTTTCATGCATTTGGTGTTTGGATTTGTAGATAGTTATTTCCTCGCTCTGAAATTAGTCTATGGTAGGAAAAAGAATGCATTATTTTTTTTTCTACTAACATCCGCTAACCTTAGCCACTGCTAACGTTAGCTAACAATCAATGGAAGTGATAAGTGCAACTGTGCTAGGTCTAAACAAACGGCAAAATAATATCCAAGTAAAGCCAAACCAAATGATTAAGTTAATTTGCTACAGGTAGCATTCAGCAGATATGCCAGTGCACATGGATTGGCATTCCACTTTTCGTAGTTGAAAGGTGTCAATGTTGCGTACGCCTTTCAACAGGGCTCTACGCTGACCTTTTTTGTTTTTGCAAGGGGCACGTGTACGTCTACGTTGACGCACAATAAGTAACGGTGCACAAATTGCACTATTAAACTTATACTTTTCCTAAGCGCACAACATTCCGGGTTGGACAGCAATTAATTTAGGTGAATATTTCAGTAAAATACGTGTGCAGAGGAGAGCCTTAAACAATTCTTAATTTAATACATTTAAAAAAAGACTTGAATGATGCTTTGTGTTTGTGCTTTTTAGGTGATACATCCGGTGCTTGACACGGGCTGAAATATGGTGCTGGTACTCACTTTGGGTGCCAGTATTGCTTATATTTAGGAGCATCTCCTCAGTAATTTATTGCTTTTAAATTTTCAAGTCAAGCACAACTGCATTCCCTGGGATAACATGGAGCCCATTGATTTGGAGACAAAGGACCCTCCTAGCTCACTATCTGGATATGCTAATGGAGAGATCATGACCCTGGAGATCTCAGACGTATCTCCGGACTTGCTGGTTCTCGAGGTAAAGGACAACCACCTACCTGAAAGTATCCATCACGACCTGGACATGGAGACGGCTGCTGACTTTCACGAGGATGCTCATCATGATGAAGATGACGATGATGGGCATGGTAAGAGGAAACAACGAGGGTGTATGATTGTAGGTCAGACTAACCTGCTAAAAACGTATATAGAAATACTTGCAAGTTTGAAACAATTTTAACGCTGTCCGTGTTGGCTCTGTCATCTGTTAAGGTTTTGCCAATGTGGAACTCCAGTTTTTTCCCTGTGATGCTTGCGAAGCTTCCTTCACCAGTGGGCCAGAGCTGGAGCAGCACTTCATTAGCTCTCATTCAATATGTGATTTGGCAAGTGAAAGAGGAAGACTGAAAGCCAAGTCAATGGATACTGAAGGTGTCGCGCCCCTGCACACGTGCACGACTTGTGGGAAAGTTTTCAAATACTTAACTTCATTCCGAAAACATGAAGAAACTCATAATGTCAAACCCCTGTACACCTGTAAGATTTGCTGGAAGGAGTTTAAATATCTAACTTCATTCACAAAACACCAGGAAACCCATGTGCCAGACCAAGAAGAAGAAAGACCAAGAGGAAGAAGAATGAGAAGGTCAATCAAAGCAGTAGGCCTGGGCGTTAATCCAAAAATGAAGGGCCTTCACTCCTGCAGGCACTGTGGTAAGGAGTTCAAATATGCAACATCTTTCATAAAGCATGAGAAGACTCACAGGATGACATTAACTAGAAAAAAACAGAGGAACTCTACAAATTCTGAGATGATTACAGGCATTAGGAAAGAACCCACAGAAACTCACATACAGGCCTTCAGGAAACACAGTGAAGATGCTGAGGATCAGGAGGCATCTATTGTAATATCTTCTGACGATGAACTAGCCACCACTGCAGAGCAGCAAAAGCCTGACTCAAAACGTAGTCCCCCTTTTCCTTGTCGGGATTGTGGGAAGGTTTTTCAATTTTTCAAATCTTACCAAAAACACCTGAAAAGACATGCTTGGGCACAGGGCAAAAGTGAAGGAGTGCTTCCTAATCAGAAACACAGACCTGAAGAAAACATTAGATGTCCGGTTTGTGGAAGAGCATTTAACAAGCAAACAACTCTCACCAAACACCAGACAGTATATCACCTGAATAACAATTCTCTCTTAAACGCAAATGCTTTAACATGCTGTGAATGTGACCGCCATTTTGAAAAGGCAGATATTTTCCAAAAGCACAAGTGCTTCCACCTGCGTAAACACGTAAAGGCTTATATAGAGGCAGGTAGGGTGTGCCAACAGTGGGATGTTTTCCATTGTCAACTTTGTGTCTTAACACTCACCAGTGGAATGGACTTTGAGAATCATGCCCGGGTCATACATCAGGACCAGTACCGAAAAATTGTAAAAGCGGTAGGCAATGTCAAGAAATGTATCATTAAAGACACTTTGAGAGGCTTGCAGACACGAAGGGATGACAATCAGTCAACTAGTCAGGGAGGAACTAAAATAAACTCCAAAAGAGTTGGAGAGAGAGCTGGAGATATAACAAAACAATTCATTTGCAAGGATTGTGGGGAATGTTTCATGTATCATGCTTCGTTTAATTTCTGTGGGAAATGTTTAAAGGTTCGCAAAAACCTTAAGCGGTACCACTGCAAGGAATGTGGCCAATCCTTTGGACGAAAGGATCACCTAAAGCGCCACAGCTATTCTCATTCTGGCAGTTCCTTTATCTGTTCTGATTGTGGCATTAGATTCAGAGATCCGGGAGAGTTGCGGACACATGAAAAGACGCATCGCGTGAGAAACCATGTGTGTCAGCTGTGTGAGAAGCGCTTCGAACAGCAAGAGGAACTGATGTTGCACAGTGAAGTTGCCCATCCAGGACCAGATGGATATACGTGCCACCACTGTGGAAAAACCTTCAGCAAGGTCAAAAATCTGGGAAAACACAGAATGATCCATTCATACAAAACTCCCCATGTTTGTTCGCACTGCGGTAAGAGGTTCAAGAGGCAAGAGCACCTAAGAAGGCACGAGGGCCTGCACACCAACGAGAAACATCACCTTTGTCATTGCTGTGGGGATGCGTTTGTGAGAAAGGAAGACCTGAACACCCACCTCAGCAAAAAACACACAACGTTGGGTAGGGGAAATTGTCTTTGTAAGGCCTGTGGGATGACATTCAAGGACCGCAACTCCCTCAGAAGGCATAGGTATCACAGTCACACCAAGACTGGCAAGGTGTACCAGTGTGAGGAGTGTGGCCTAAGCTTTAGCCGTGCCGATCATCTGAAGCGCCACCAGAACACGCATTCTTCTGAAAGGCCCTTCTCATGCTCGATCTGTTACAAGGTATTCCACAGGGCAGACAACCTCAAGAAGCATGAGCGAAATCACAGAAACAAGTGGTTGGAGTACCTCAGCACCCGCCGCCAAAGTAAAACTTTGAAGATGGAGAGCAGAGTTTCTGAGAGCTTGAAGTGGAAACTGGGCCGTTCGGAGGCATCTGCGCTATTGAAGCTCATCCAAAGCTACTCCAAGCAGAAACACCACACCTGCTATGTTTGCAAAAAGACTTTCAGAGGCCTTTACTATCTGAAGAGACACCGTCTACTGAATTGCGGTGGAGAAAGGAATACAATGATGGATTCATTCTGATACGGAAAAGAAACTGTTAAATGACCCACTGAGGTTTATAACCTGATATTTAAAAGCAAAACTTACATTTTTGTAGAACTCATCTGTGTATTTGTACAAAGTAAGCTGTAGCGTGTATTTTATGGTATAATGCATTTTCACTATGAGTTAAAAAATCAGAATATTTAGATTGTCTTGATTACTGTATGAAATGCCTACTGTAGAAAACGAGAATGCGCATATGCTCCCGAGTCATAGCCAAACATACTGGTATTGTAGCATTTAGGAAGAAAGCTTGCATGCAAACTTCACCACATACTCAAGCTGGTTTTCTTTTCCTTTTTTTACCTTTTGGAAGTGAACAACTTAATGTTGTGGTCTTAATAAAACAGACAGTGTTAAGAAGAAATACCTCTCCTTTTAGCCATCCACTATGTTGATGGCGGAATGTTTTCGTGGCCCAGACCTATTGAAGTAGATTAGGAGGATAATGTGTTGATCATCATCCACACATCTGTCATTATTCTTTCTCCTACATCTGAATTGTTTATATTATAGATGGATTCTTTTTTTAAACAGTTGTAACAGTACAATAAAAAAATCAGCACAAGGTTTCGTGTTCACTGAAAAAGTTCAGATGTAGATTTACATTTTACTAGCCTCTGTTGAATCTTTTTTCAAATTACTTTATTTACCTACTAAATACACAAAGAGCAGTCTTGCATTGACAGTCTATTGATTTATGACATTTGCATAATTTTCACATACTTCCGTTGCAATTCCAATTGTGTATACGTAAATGGTGTTACACGTGCCAAATCTGGGAATGCTGTTGAATGAGGGGACAGCAGTACCCATCATCCTGAGGGGTCGGAAATGGAAGGTTAGAGAGCGGGGGGTGAACTGAGGAGATCCCTAAACAAGCAGAGACTCAGAGTCTGGTTTTACTTATAAAACAAGGCTTTCTCTGTACTCTCAAGCCCAATAATATTGCTTTTGGCTGCAGGAGATTACCCCCCCTTATAAATGGTAGAGATCCCAAAAAATGTAGGGGGGGGGGACTGAACTGTTGGCAATAGGCACAGAGGGGTGGGTGAATCAGTAGAGAAGTGAAAAGCTACCAAGGAGCAAACAAAAGCTCCTAACTTGAAAACATTAGACACAACCTTTCTGTTATGATAACAGTAAAATCCCACTAAAATTAAATTCATTTTCTATACTCATCATTACTGGGTGGAATGCTTTTCAGACGTGTTCTTAGAAACAGCTCATTGTGTTTGAAAAATCATTGAACACATATGCCCAATATCCAAATTTAATTACTCATATTAAGTTTAACAATCAAATTTAAATAATATGAATTATAATTATGAAATGAGAAGCTTTTAGCGGTTTTACGGCATTCATAAGCAGTGAACACCCAGACCCAAACAGAGGCCCCTAAAGAAACCCATAAAAAGGCTAGAGACATTTGCTAAGACATTTCAGGCAACAGAATGCAGTATAGAAACAAATGACACAATTAGGATGTTTTACCTTACTTAGGGTTAGGTTGGTGTGTTGGGAGGTCCCTACTGATTCACACTGACAGTCAACATAAGTTTGCCAGGCCTAGGGTAGCATAACCAAATCCCCATTAACCACACCTGCTAAAGCTACTCTTCATGGGGTCTAAACATGGAACAGGCACTCAAAACATGGATGACCACCACAGACACGGTAAAACAAGCAAACTTGTTTAGAAGGCTGGTATACTGTCATCTGTGCAGATGATATGTGGTGTGTTCACACGTGTCAAACAAAGGACATGATGTGGGCTACAAATACTTCTTAAAAAACCCTCAAATGACTTATTTCTTGCTAATACTATTGAGGTAATGAAATGTGTATTTAACAGATGGCTACAGTGCATTCAGAAAGTATTCAGACCCCTTTTTCCGGATTTTGTTGTTACAGCCTTTTAAATTTGATTAAATATTTTTTTTGCTCATCAATCTACACAGAATACCCCATAATTACCAAGCAAAAACTTTTGTTTGCAAATTTCTAGAAAAAAAAACAACAGAAATATAATATTTACACAAGTATTCAGAACCCTTTACTCAGTACTTTTTTAAAGCAGCTTTGTGAGCAATTACAGCCTCAAGTCTATTTGGGTATTCTACAAGCTTGGCACACCTGTAGGGTGGGGAGTTTGGGGAGTTTCTCCCATTCTTCTATGCAGATCCTCTCAAGCTCTGTCAAGAAGAATAGGGAACGTTGCTGGACAGCCATTTTTTAGGTCTCCAGAGATGTTTGATCAGGTTCAAATCCAGTCTCTGGCTGGTCAAGGACATTCACAGACTTGATCTGTGCCTTTTTTCCTTGTCATGCTCTCTGAGTTCTTTGGTTAGCATATCGTATGCCATTTACTCAGGAGTGCCTTCTATCTTGCAACTCCACCATAAAAGCACAATCCTGTCTCAGAGCTCTACGGACAATTCCTTTCACCTCAGGACTTTTTTCCTCTTACATTCACTATCTGTCAACTGTGGGACCATATATAGACAGGAGTGTGCCCTTCCAAATCATGTCCCATCAATTTAATGTACCACAGATGGACTCCCAAGTTGAAGAAACATCTCAAGGATGATCAGTGGAAACACAAAGCAACTGAGCTCAATTTCAAGGGTATGAATGTGTTGTTCCTGTTTTTCATTTTAAAAACTTTGCAAACATGCAACACTAAAAACTTGTTTTTGCTTTGTCATTATGTTGTATTGGGGGTAGATTGACGAAAAAAAAAATTTTAATCCATTGAAGTGAAGGGGTCTGAATACTTTCCGAAGTGAGTTCCTTGACAATGCTACAGTGAGGGAAAACATTATTTGATCCCCTGCTGATTTTGTATGTTTGCACACTGACAAAGAAATGATCAATCTATTATTTTAATGGTAGGTTTATTTGAACAGTGAAACAGAATAACAATAAAAAAAATCCAGAAAAACGCATATCAAAAATGTTATAAATTGATTTGCATTTTAATGAGTGAAATAAGTATTTGATCCCCTCTCAATCAGAAATATTTCTGGCTCCCAGGTGTCTTTTATACAGGTAACAAGCTGAGATTAGGAGCACACTCTTAAAGGGACTGCTCCTAATCTCAGCTTGTTACCTGTATAAAAGACACCTGTCCACAGAAGCAATCAATCAATCAGATTCCAAACTCTCCACCATGGCCAAGACCAAAGAGCTGTCCAAGGATGTCAGGGACAAGATTGTAGACCTACACAAGGCTGGAATGGGCTACAAGACCGTCACCAAGCAGTTTGGTGAGAAGGTGACAACAGTTGGTGCAATTATTCGCAAATGGAAGAAACACAAAAGAACTGTCAATCTCCCTCAGACTGGGGCTCCATGCAAGATCTCACCTCGTGGAGTTGCAATGACCATGAGAACAGTGAGGAATCAGCCCAGAACTACACGGCAGGATCTTGTCAATGATCTCAAGGCAGCTGGGACCATAGTCACCAAGAAAACAATTGGTAACACACTACGCCGTGAAGGACTGAAATCCTGCAGCGCCCGCAAGGTCCCCCTGCTCAAGAAAGCACATGTACAGGCCCGTCTGAAGTTTGCCAATGAACATCTGAATGATTCAGAGGAGAACTGGGTGAAAGCGTTGTGGTCAGATGAGACCAAAATCGAGCTCTTGGGCATCAACTCAACTCGCCGTGTTTGGAGGAGGAGGAATGCTGCCTATGACCCCAAGAACACCATCCCCACCCTCAAACATGGAGGTGGAAACATTATGCTTTTGGGGGTGTTTTTCTGCTAAGGGGACAGGACAACTTCACTGCATCAAAGGGATGATGGACGGGGCCATGTACCGTCAAATCTTGGGTGAGAACCTCCTTCCCTCAGCCAGGGCATTGAAAATGGGTCGCGGATGGGTATTCCAGCATGACAATGACCCAAAACACACAGCCAAGGCAACAAAGGAGTGGCTCAAGAAGAAGCACATTAAGGTCCTGGAGTGGCCTAGCCAGTCTCCAGACCTTGATCCCATAGAAAATCTGTGGAGGGAGCTGAAGGTTTGAGTTTCCAAACGTCAGCCTAGAAACCTTAATGACTTGGAGAAGATCTGCAAAGAGGAGTGGGACAAAATCCCTCCTGAGATGTGTGCAAACCTGGTGGCCAACTACAAGAAACGTCTGACCTCTGTGATTGCCAACAAGGGTTTTGCCACCAAGTACTAAGTCGTGTTTTGCAGAGGGGTCGAATACTTATTTCACTCATTAAAATGCAAATCAATTTATAACACTTCTGACATGCGTTTTTCTGGATTTTTGTTGTTATTCTGTCTCTCACTGTTCAAACAAACCTACCATTAAAATTATAGACTGATCATTTTTTTGTCAGTGGGCAAACGTACAAAATCAGCAGGGTATCAAATCATTTTTTCCCCTCACTGTAAACCACTGAATGTCATGAATATTCCAATCAAGCAGTCAATTCCAAATATTCCAAAAATATTCCACTGCAACTAGAGGTATAAAAAAATATGACCATAGAAAAAGAGACTAATACAAAAAGATACATTAAAAGAAATAATGTTAGGATTTTCCTTGTGTCATTGGCATCTCTGCTTATGTTAGAACCGGGTGACGGGGTAACCACCTACCCAAGAGGTAGGACCATCTAAGGACAGCACAGTTGTCTTTGGACAGAAGCTTCACAGTGGCATAACATTTACAGAAATGTAGTTGTTGAGGTTTCTCAATTCCCTCATTTCCACAAAAAACAACACAAAGACGAGAGAGAAAGTGAAATTCTGACCCTACAGTCTCACTAGGAGCCCTACATTCATTTAAACTAATACGTTCAAACACACACAATAACACAACTGAAGCTGTCATTCATTCACCTTACAGGCATCTTTGTTCTAGCACAGGGTACTAGCTCAAGATATCTTCCAGCTCTGGTGAAGGGAAAGACAGATGAGTTCGGTGTAGACCTTCATTTCTGCCACACAGAGTTGCTCCGGCGCACGACCCCAATAAAAACAGAAAGTAAAAATGAAAGGCCTATGGTTTTGCCCACTTGTAATGCTGCCCATTTAGCTTGTGTGGTTAACTGACGGATACTGAAAAGTATCTTCAGTCCCTTCTGTCTTCCCGTGAGGGAGACGGCCACGTCCATGTCCTCTCCTACACACGGCCTAGTCCAACAGAGAAGCGGGGCGCCCGTCCCTGACCAGGACCAGAACCGAGAAGTGGTGGGAGCCTCCCCTCCATAATGCAACAGTGGTCAACTCCTGCCAGCCTCCGTCAGTGCAGCAGTGTGAGGAGACCCAGAGGGAGGAGCAGGGTCAGAACGGACCAGACTCTCCAGCCCGGCGCAGAGCCGCCGTTCCCCAGCTCTCTCAGAGCACAGCCCTCGCCCCGGTAACCGCTGTAGCACTGGCACTGGAAGTGTTGCCGGTACCCAGCCAGCTCCGCCTGGCCCAGCTGCCCCGTCACCTTCAGCCTGCCCTCCTGATTGCCGATGCTGTGGGTGAGCGGGCTGAGATGCAGGTAGGCATCGGTGTCCGGGCGGCGGCGGAGACAGCGGCCGTGAAAGCCACACAGCTTCTGGCTGCAGAGCTCCGCCGCCGTGGAGATGTTGAGGAGGTAGCGACCAAGTGGGCCTCGCAGGTACTCGTTCAGACTGGAGCAGCTGGCCTGGGGTGGAAGACACACACACAGCGTAAAACAAAGGCGTAGGCTGAACACACCAGCACATGTTAGCATTTAATTGTGGACTAACAGAATATAGGCGTTACATGGTAGTTACAGAGGGGAACGCCAAACAGATGGCTCCAAATTCACAATCGATTAACATTCACGGCCCTGGTTAAAAATGTGGCACTATGTAGAAAAAGGGTTCAATTTAGAACCCATTCACATTTCATCATTCATGGATTATGAGTCATCTGTCAGTCTGGTGTTCCTCTGTTCGAAACTACGCAATAACTAGATAACCTCCATGGGGACAACCACACTCACATTGCTGCTGGCATAGTTATGGTCTCCCCAGACAATGACCCCAGCCGCTCCCAGGGCCACACTCTCACCAATGGTGGAGACCAGGTCTGTCTGCAGACAGACACAGACACACACAGAAGTTCAGTATTAAAGTCAGCAGTACATTATGAGCAGACCAGTTGTGTTTAAGAATCAACTACATCGCCGTCGTCAACCGCAGACTGATCATAACGTCTTCATGACATCAAGTGAAATGTATTTCTGTCTGCAGTAGCGGACTACCATGATATTGGATGTAATCACAACACACCCTGCCATTTATCAACAGTAACACACAGATCATTTCATTTATTCAACGATGTGTGTCTGAGATGACACACACCCTTTACAGAGCCTGGGGGACTCCCAAATTCATCCTGTTCCCTTTATACTGCACTACTTCTGCCCAGGGCCCATAGGCGCATTATGTAGGGAAGTGTGTCATTTGGGAGGCACCCCAAGATGTGGTTCAATTACATGGAAAATGTGTCAGTTCCTTTGACATGACATTCCATTCTGAATCATCATTGTATCTATTCTCTATACACCCTGGTTTAAACACACACACAGACAACGGCTGTGTCACTCTCCCACACGTTTTGACTGCTGTTTTCCCTGTTTCATTTCTACAACTGTAAAGCGACCATGAAAAATACTATATAACTCCTATGTATTATGAATACTCCAACACACATTTTGACCGAAACTCTGACAGTCAACAGACTTAAGATGTTATATTATTAGCTCTAAGGGAAATTAAGCCGTTGCTGGAATTTTAATTCAACTTGATGACAGAAATTGTATCCACCCAACAATGGTGACTCTTCAGATTAATTATTGAGTTTTTCCACACAGTGCTTTGAATCGAGTGTTCAAACAGTACATCCATGACTGCACAGTCCTCCCAATCCGTACACACACACACCATGGAAATTCACTTCAAATACAGGACAGATTGCCTGCACGCCTGCATTTGTCTGAGCAAAACTGGACAGTAAGGAGATAATAAATTATTTGGATCGCCTGACTAATGGATATGCGAATCATTCATGACTCTGGTATGGGTAGGAATCATTCATGACTCTGGTATGGGTAGGAATCATTCTTGACTCTGGTATGGGTAGGAATAATCTGCTACTTGTGGTCTAGGTTGATCCAGCGGTCTAAGCTGCAGCCTCCGTAGCACATGTACTGCTGAAGCATGGATTAGATCCCGGCCTACTGCTATTTCAGCACACTCTTTCCATTATCATTTTCCAATTTCTCTATATGAAATAAAACAAAATAGGCAAAATATGCATTAAAAAAAAATTAGCTTGCCATACTGTATTTCATGTGTGTGTGTATATACACGTCATTGGAAAGTTGCTGATGGGTAACGATATTTGGTGTGAAGAGACATTTTTAGGTTTCTGCGAAAACACAGACATCTCTGTTGCATAGCTTGTGGATGTGTGCCTGTGTTCTATATTTAGCCCTGACATTAGCCTGGATTTCTTTAACACTTTATGCCCTGGACATTAGCCTGGGTTCCTTTAACAATTCATGGCCCTGACATGGCAAAAGAGCATTTGGATCATTTTGGCCCAATTTCAAAGGTTCAGATTAGTAGCCGTCAATAAAGAATCTCTCTAAGTATGTTACGCCTCATTCAACATGCACACTCGACCAAGGAAACAGCAGTGTGTATTTAGGGGGGCCATAACCAGGCCTATAACAAGGACTCTCACCTCAGTCAACGGAGTGAGCTCGTTGGCGTACGTGGGCCGCGTGTAGACGAAGACAGGCCGCGCCAGCCCGCCGCCCACCGATGCCAGCCGCATCCCCTCCTTCACCCGGTTGCGGACAAACTGCCTCCCGAACGTGGTGGAGCGCAGCACCTCACCCATGTATACGGAGGGGAACAGGGCCGTGCTCTCAGTCCACAGCCAAGCCAGCTGGTCGTTACGGGCCATCTCCACGTCAGGACACCGGCCGGTGTAGTTCTGCAGGCCGCTCCGGTAGTCGTGGTTGTAGCAGTCTGGGAACAAGTAGAAGCCCCACAGCTGGTTGGGCCGCAGGCTTTTGGCTTGCCTCAGCGTCTCCAGCATGAACCTCCGGGCGGACAGCTCAAACTCCTGCTGGGCCACTTTCCCCACACGCTCCGGGGGCCAGCCCGGGTTTTTTGTCGCCACCAGTTGCCGTGATCGGCCGCGGTACACGTCCTTGACGTCCCAGTTACGTATCCACAGCGGGCGCCACTCCTCCCAGTCGATGACGGCGAGTCCTTTGGCGCCTGGCTCGCGTATGTACTTTCTCACGCTTTCGGGCATCTTCTCCTGGTGCTCCATGAGACTGGCGGCTTGCGGCAGCCCACCGTTCACCGCGGTGCCGTCGCGCTCGTAATATGGGTACAGCCCCAGCCGGTCCTTGTAGAAGATGGTCAGGTTCTGTCTGACGAAGCCCTCGTTTGGCGATGCAACTATCTGGAACTGGTCCAGTAGGAAGCGCACGCGATGCCGGGGCCAGCAGTCCTCCGTGGGCGCGTTCCATGCGAGTAGCAAAGGTTTCTGGGAGAACAGGGGCCATCGAGTGGGCTTCAGCTCTTCAGCTCCGAGGACATTCCAGGGAGTGAGTACGGCCAGGAGAAGCAGAAGCAGCCAGGGCAGCTGGCCAGTCAGGGCCAGGAGAGAGCGGGGCACTACCCACATGGCCACCTTCTCTGCCCTGGAAGAGACACAATGACAGCTCATTAAAATCCCAGCCCAGTGAATTAATCTCTCTACTTAGTAAGTTTCCTAGTACACTCACCATTGGTGGCGATACAGATGTCAGCTTTTTTGGCTGTGTCAAAGTGCATTTGTACTCTACGAACCCTCGCAAAAACAATTTTGTTTACATGTTACACGTTAGTCATTTAAATGACACTCTTATCCAAAGTGAATGACATATATTAGTGATAGCTGATGCTCTTATTCAAAGTGAATGACATCTTAGTGATTGCTGACGCTCTTATCCAGAATGAATGACATATATAAGTGATTGCTGACACTCTTACCCATAAAATAATACATATATTGGTGATTGGTTTTCTGTTATAGGGTGAGCAGAGAAATAATGAGCAAATCTAAACCTGGGAAGATCATGATAGTATGAGGGCCAGATTGGAAATTTAGCCAGGACAGCGGTGTTAACACTCCTACTCGTATGATAAGTAACACTGTGACCACAAAGAGTCAGGACACCACTTTAATACCGATTGAAAGATAGCCCCCTACTCAGGGCCATTTGGGGGCATTTGGGATTTGATACAAAGTCTTTTGGAAAGAGTGCTCCTGACTGACCCTCCAACACCAATTTCAACAGAATTTGAACTCCCGTCCAGGGACCAACCAGGACCTACCCTGCTAAGCTTCAGAGGCAAGCCAGCTGTGTAATGAAGGGTGCTAAGCTGCTGACAGACATCTCTCTCACACACACACACACACACACACACACACACACACACACACACACACACACACACACACACACACACACACACTTAAAATTGGTTGTGTAATAAAAACCCTTGAGTAAGAGTGGGTGTCTTTTCAGCAGCAAATCAACATTCATTTCAACATTCAATTTCTCAAAATTGGAACACCCATGATATTGCCAATGCCAACCATTTTAACAGGGCTTATGTACTATTTAGAAAACAGGTATATTAGTAGGTCACTTCCGTCTAAAATGAAAATTTTCATGAAACCGCACCTTAAACAAAAAAATAAAATAAAAACAAGAATTATTTAAAATCACATAGACAGAACTGCTGGTGATGCATGGTAAAATTGTATTTTAAGGGGCGACAGTGACTGCATTTGACCACGTATAATCAGTCGACTGTTGTACTGACCAAACTGAATACTCAAATTTAAACCAAACCAGCTCACCAGATTCACAGCGTGAATTGTATGAACTGGACGCCAAATACTCGCTAATCAGTTAGTCATCCACGCATTCCAAATTCACCACAAACCAGTACTAGCACGCGTATGTTATCGTACACGCGCACAAAGTTAGCACGATCTAGATTCAAAGTCCGTACATTCACTCATTACATTTAGAAAAAAAACGATACATAAAGTAACTGTCAATGATAATTTTGAAATGATTTTGAAATAACATGACTCTACTTGTTACTGTAGTAACACAAGTTCCACTAGTTAGTTAACCAAGTGAATCAGACCTGTGGCAGACGACTTTGAGGACACCGGTTTATTCCACTCGTGTGGTTTCAAATAAAAACCGACATAGAATGCTCTGTCGACATGCTCGTGTATATTTCTCTTCATGATGTAAATGTTCCATCAGTCTTCTTGATAATAACATTGTACACTCTTCATTACAATAGTTTTCTTTCGTGAAAATCACATCCCAGCCCACTAGTTCTCGGTAAGGAGACCAGCAGGGAGAAATGCAGCGATGTGCTACGAGTTCAACGTTGCTCGTTTCATTCCCAAGAGAAAAATAGGGTGTACATTTAGAAATGTTCGTAAATGATTTTGCTACTTTGTCTACTTTAAGGAGGACATTTTTTATTTATTTAATTAGATTCAATAATTAAATATGTGTTAATGTTAAAGTAAAACTAAACTTTTACGATAATTTGTCTTAATGTTGTTTTTTTCGTTACCCCCGTAAACCGCAGGAATGGTTCAGTCTTCAGTTTTTGCTGACGGGTTTTAGCGCTTCAGTTGACTGTAAAAATGGTAGATAGAATTATAAATATCAGCCACGTTATTACAGGAGTGTGAATGAATTATTTGTGTTATAATTTAGTGAGTGTAGTGTATTAATTTAGTGATACTTTTCTTGGGAACTGCAAACACGTGATCATACTAATATTTTCAGGAAATTGCAGTAACGCCTCCAGTGAAAAAAAGTAAATCGCTGACTTCATCCACACGCCCTCTTTTAGATAACTGGTATCTAGGTTTTAAAAGCAATTAAGGAGCTCAATATTAGCATAAACTTTAGCTCCTTTCGTTACGGTCGAAGCTAGATAGGAACTTTGTGTGTGATCTGGGCATAGCTGCTGTTGTTCCTGCGCAACCACTGACTCTCTTACGCTGACTCACCTAGAGGGGTCAAACTTCTGGGGAAAGTTTCTCTCATGGGAGCTGACCAAGCAGTAGGACAAAGTAGGTCATTCCCTCTCTTTTTTGTCTGACTTACTCGCTTTGACTGTTTGCAAATGTAATTGCAGCACAGATAGGGACCACCACAGAAGACCATTGTTATTCATCTGGGTTGCCTCAAGGAAACTGTAAGCCCTGTTTTAAATCAGTAGCCAGTCAGGCAGGTTCTTTTGTTGTCTTGTCTTTCTCCACTGGATGTCCAGTGGAGCCTGGCTTACTCCCTTCAGAAGTCTTGTTGTAAAGTGGGCAGTATTGAGGGCTTTCAGTATGCTTCTATCACCTGGAAGTAGCCTCCTGGGGCACTCGACCATGAGGCCTGTACAATACCAAGGAACTGTGTTATTGCTGCTCTCATTTAGCACAATGCAATCAGTGCCACCCACAGCTGGGCAGCTACAGGCACAGATGTATGCTGCTTTAAAGCCTGGTCTGACGGGGAGGTCCACTGTTGCGAAATCCATGGCCTGCCTTCAATCCAGACAGGAATCCACTTGACAGGCAACAAAGCGTTCAGCAAACTAGAGAGGATTAGAGTATGTTCAGTGCTGAACGAAATAGCAGAGATTTTGTGGGAATGTGTTTTGTAGTTTGAATTAGCGACAGCTGTTCAGGAAAGAGACTACAGTGGGAGAAGCTTTGGGCTGAATTTTTTTGTTTTAACGTTAAACTAACCCTAAATGAAGGTTAATTTCTCGCTTCATTTTTCTCATGCACAGACTACACACACAAACACAGACACCTCTATAGGAATCACATGTAAAGACATGTTAGAGCAAATGTGAATAGTATACAATTCTAATTAACACACCAAGGCCAGTGTGCGATATCTTTTAACAGACATTATCTAGAATGCAGCTGTTTATCAACCTGCGATTAATTATTCCAAAATAGAGCACATTACTTTTAGATGATGAATGCAGACAAACATGACAATCAGTTGTTCAATCAATCATTCCCACTTACCTAACAAAGGTTAGAGCCTGTCAGATGACGGGAAGCTTAAATTTGTTGTACAGGTCAGTTGCTCTTGTCCTAAACTCTTAGCTAAGTGTCCTGCGTTGATAGTCCTTTCAGTGTGCCAGTAGTTAGGCAGAGGTGCACTTCCTCTCTATCTACAACCAGCTTCGCATCTTATTTCAACCTCTGGCAGACCCCACCCCTGTCCCTCCCCCTTAACCCCTCCAAACTAACCCTAGGTCACTAAATTCAATATTATTCACCACTCTCAGCATGGCTAACACAGTCCAGAAGGCACTTCCTTTCCTCTCACACAGGAGTACATTATGTACACTTGCTTCATTTATTCATAAACTGACAGATTTTTAGACTATGTTTTAGTTTCATACATTCTATGAGGCGTATTTACTTAATTGTTACTTAACCAGGTTATTTAATAGAAATTCAAATTTTTAATGATGAACTGTCCAACGGCACTCAAATGCCAGGTAAAACAATACACAGAACCACATAAATAATAAGAAATAAAAATAAATACTACATGCAAGGTTATAGAAAATAAAGATCAATAAAAACTGAATACACCCAGACACATACGCAGATTCAGCAGGAGGATTGATCACATATCAGCTTGTTTTTTTAATTTTAAGTGTGAGGAGTAATGGTGTCAATCTTAACAATACATTCTGGAATTTTTGGCCACTCTTTATAAAAGTGGAGCTGTCAAGCAAAAATACGGCCCCGAAAATTGTTGACCATGTCTGTAGTAGCGATGTGCCCATACATCGGCCAGCAATCTGTATCGGCCAATTATGGGTGAAGAAATGAATAACCAGTAGCAGCCAACTGCTTTCAATGTCCGATTATTCCCGAACAGCTGTGTCCGTTGTTTTTTGCTTCTGTTGTGTGTCCTCTTAATTTTTTGTTATTATTTATTCTCTGTTGCCGTTTTGTTGATAAAATATAATACTTATTTACTAAATGCATATCCAGCTATTGTATAAAGAATTAAAGAAGCATAATGTACTTGTTTTATTACCATATAATTTCTGGACAACAGGTTTGCATGTGGTATGTGTTAAGGCATAGGACAGGGTCAGTGTTAAGGTTAATTTACTCCTCCACTTGAAAGCGTGTGCATGGTCACCTTTTGTGCACGGATTGCGGTTCTTTTCGGGGTCGGGGGGTTTGTGTTTTGACTGGGAGGATTTCGGCAGTTCATACACACGATATGTTTTCTAGCTTTGTTTCGGTTCACTTACATTCACACTCTGTGATTGGTCAGAAGTTGTTGCCCCCCTCGTTGGTACTGGGGCCTTTAAAGCTCAGTGCCTTTGTTTTTTTGTCACTGCTCATCTGACAGCAGGACAGCCCCAGGGGTTCCCAACTAATGTCCTGCTGAGGGTGTATAGTTTAGTCTAACACTCGGGGGGAAGGGATGGGATGCACACAGTGTGTTGTTCTCAGTCTAGTCTTCAGCAGTTTAAATTGTTTGAAGAGTGCAATAAATCTTTCCAGCAATTAAAGTAAACTTGTCGTCCAAAAGGTATGATACACCACCCCCCTGGCCCAATCAAATACAGTATTATGTTTTGACAGAGTTTGCAATATGTGTATCAAATTCTGTTATTCGAATATTTGAAGTTCAGAAGTTAGTATTCAAGTACTTGTGTATGTATTCATTTTTCCCCCTCAAGAACTATTTTACATTCATGTATTTTTTTTGGCTGAAATAAATTGTTCTGTACAATATTAATACTATTAATATTCCAATCTACATTTTTTACATATGATGATATAGCTTCACATTTAAGAAGGTATATAAAACGTTTCTAAGTCGTATTTATGGCATGCATTTCTTTTTGTTTACATTCGTCAATCAGATCCATAGAGGTGTGTTGGCCCAGTCAGTGTTATGCATAGTCTACTCTTAGCAAGTGGATGAAAGTGAACTTATTCAAGGGAAGATGTACAACCCCGTTTCCAAAGAAGTTGGGACGCAGTGTAAAATGTAAAGAAATACAGAATGCAGTGATGTGCAAATCAATTAAACCCTGTATTCAATAGAAAATAGTACAAAGAAAACATATCAGATGTTGAAACTAAGAAATGTTATTGTTTCTTGAAAAATACAGCTCCGGAAAAAATTAAGAGACCACTGCTCCTTTTTCTTTCCTTTCCAAAAAAGTCGAAAAGGAAGGTTTTGAGTGAGGAACAGAAGGGTTAAAATATAGAGACCACTGCAAATTGAACACTTCT
This sequence comes from Esox masquinongy, assembly GCA_016801175.1. NCBI lineage: Eukaryota > Metazoa > Chordata > Actinopteri > Esociformes > Esocidae > Esox > Esox masquinongy. The sequence continues at coordinate 25,410 of JACXGI010002124.1, forward strand.
GTTCCTCACTCATAACTTTCTTTTTCAACTTTTTTGGAAACCTGGTGGAACATCTCACAACTAATTAGGTTAATTGGCAACAGGTCAGTAACATGATCGGGTATAAAAAGAGCATCCCAGAGAGTCTTTCAAAAGTAAAGATGTGGAGGGGTTCACCGCTCTGTGAAAGACTGTGTAGGCAAATAGTGCAAAAATTTAAGAATAACATTTCTCAACGTAAAATTGCAAATATTTCAGATTTCATCATCTACGGTGCATTATCATTGAAAGATTCAGAGAATCCAGAGAAATCTCTGTACGCAAGGGACAAGGCTTGAAACCAATGTTGGATGGCTGTGATCTTTGGGCCCTCAGGCGGCACTGCATTAAAAACAGACATGATTCTGTAGTGGAAATCACTGCATGGGCTCAGGCATCACTTGCGAAAACCATTGTCTCTGAACACAGTATGTTGCTGCATCCACAAATGCTAGTTAAAACTCTACCATGCAAAGAAGAAACCAAATATAAACAAGATCCAGAAATGCTGCCGCCTTCTCTGGGCCCAACCTCATTTAAGATGGACTGAGGCAAAGTGGAAAACTGTCCTTTGGTCTGACGAATCAAAATTTGAAATTATTTTTGGGAATCATGGGCACCGAAGGCCTTGCTTATTTTAGCAAGACAATGCCAAACCACATTCTGCACGTATTACAACAGCATGGCTCTGGAGTAAAAGAGTCCGGGTGCTAAACTGGCCTGCCTGCTGTCCAGACCTGTCAGCCATTGAAAACTTTTGGTGTATTATAAAACGAAAGATATGACAAAGGAGACCCCGAACTGTTGAGCAGCTGCAATCCTATATCAAGCAAGAATGGGAAAAAAATTCACTTTCAAAACTATAGCAATTGGTCTCCTCACTTCCCAAACGCTTACTGAGTATTGTTAAAAGAAGAGGCGATGCAACAGTTGTAAACATGCCCCTGTCCCAACTTTTTTGAAACGTGTTGCTGGCTGTAAATTCAAAGTGGGCATAACAAACAAAACAATAACATTTCTCAGTTTCAACATTTGATATTGAGAGGAAATGGGCATGAGAAACTTAACACAACGCATATGTGCTGACTAACGCTGAACAACGGACAATAGATAAGATGTGGTGGCCATTACTGATAGGTCCCACACACCTCCTGCTAGGAACTGTCCATATGACTGTCATAGATTCTATCGATAGACCCATGGACCATAGGGGTGGTTGGAACATACCATACAAGAGTATCATGTAGGATAAACCTTTCTTATTGGAGGATAATAGACTGTGTAATGGTTGGCTACAATCATTGACCGCCTACTATGTGTATTGGCATAAAAGACTGTGTTCATTTTGTAATTATTGGAGAACATGTAAGAACTATGAATGATCAACATCTTGGACTCATGCTAAATAAAGATACTCCCCTGACTACCGGTTGCATTAATTTTGTTCATGGATCACAAATGGACAGAATCTAACAATTTGTGGTCTTTGTACTATTTTCAATTAAATTTAGGGATGAATGATTTGCATATCATTGCATTCTGTTTTTATTTGCATTTCATATAGTGTCCCAACTTTTTGGAAACAGGTTTGTAATATATTATCAGAATTATTTGTTATTTGAAATTGATTTAGCTACCAAACACCACGTGAAGTTAGGCTGTGGAATCTAAAGGCTGTTGGGAGTGCAGAAAACGGTGAGTTAAGCAAATAGCTTCTCTAGACTTTATTATGTGCATGAGGTGTAAAATTCCAGTTTTACATAAAAAAACATTTTAACCATGGAACATTGCCAAAATTTGTACTGCATTGTATTGCGTAACTGTCATTTTCTCATTGAGTGATAGAACCAACTCTAACCCTCACTGTGTCGCTGTATAGGACAAAACAAAAGCTGCTTTTATACGCTAGACAAAAGCACTCAATTCTAAGGGCATAAGTCAAAGCCAGCAACAATCTCTAAAGACGCTAAAGCTGTGAATAGGGTTTATCAGTACCTTGGTACTGGTTTCTTATTAAAAGTATACTTTAGTTTGTCTCTGGATGAACATGGACAGTGTTACGGATTTGTTGCTACTGTTGTTGTTCGTATAAATGATCCTTCACCCTATCACTGCCATATTTGACATCTCATTATAGGTAAGGATTGCGAAGAGCCTCTAGATGCCTCCAATAAAAACAGTTGGAACTCCACCACTATAATGAGAAACCTGAATGAAACAGGCCCAGTTCAGAGACTAAGATCAGACTGTCTTGCAGGGAGAAAGGGCCAGCAGGGTCAAACGGGTCTATCTATCAGGATACCCATAAACCCAAAGGTTTGTAAGGACATAAGAGATGGCCAGAGATAATAGAAAAGCCACATGTAGGGGAACATGGTTCATTTTACTCTCCCAATGATTCATAGTGGTTCTTTGGCTTTCATTTACTTTTCTATCTCTGACTTTTTTCATTTAATTACAGTTTTGTTGGCTCCAGTCCTGTCCACAAACATTTTACATTGTTCACTAGGTGTAGCATGACACATTAAATCCATGAAATCAAAATCACGAAGACCATCCTTAATGTGGCACCTCACTATATGACAGCAGGAGAAAACACCAATTTACTTTTTAGAACTGAAATAAAAATTTCCTCCCAGAGGAATGGACATTGAATGCACTCATAAATTCTCAGAATGCCACAATAGGCCTATATATTATGTGAAGAAGGGGAGAAAATGCTTGTATAAAAACCATATTGAATAACTATGTCATTAATGATGCCATTTGTTGGGCCAAAAGAGTATTTGGGGTTTCTCGTAAGTCCCAGTTTTCTGAAAAGTCCCACCCTAACAGTAATAGAAAACCTTTCACCCCACCTCTGGAATATTTTTCTAGCTTTGTGGAAAAATGCAGACATAAAACAAACAATTCACCGGTGTTTCATCTCCTTCCTGTGACAACAGTATACACAGCAACTCACCTCAGAGTGCTTTTTTGTTCGCTGAAGACAAGGCAAAAACGTGTATAAAAGCAATAAAGTAGAGTGGATCCTGACCCTGGATTCTTTTATCCACCAAAGCACAACAATAATACAGACTGCTTAGCAGGAAAAACATTTCCCATGACTGGATAAAGACGCAGGCAATGTCTGTTCTGTGGATGCACAACATACACTTACAGATGGACGAAGAACACTCCAAAGGCTGCAACAGACACCTTTCCCAGCAGTGATGCATGCGAAAGGCGTGAGGTAACTCCATCCAAGAACAACCCAAACCGTATACCCACGCAATCAACCCCTGGTGAGAGTTGCAGTCGTTTTTTTCTGTGTGCACGTCAGCGACATTCTCCCCAGGTGGCACTTATCTCTCTTTCCCTGTATCTCTTTCCCTTCCCAGCACGTCTGGACATGTAGAGAACTGGGGAACAGGAAGGCCTCCTGAAACAACAGGAACTTTAGTGAACTGTGGTTGCAGTTGACAGCAGGCAGACCAGCGTCAGCACAGAGCTTGCCGGGCTGACACTAGGGCCAAGGACATACTGCAGATGAACTCATTGCTACCGGCCTAGGCGCAGCTGCCGACTCGGCCAAGTGCAGGCACACACTCCGACTGAAACACTTGTGTAAACACATCGTAGAGCCTTCAGAGCCTTTGAAGGGCTTTGTTGGGTGAAATGCAGAACAACGTCTCTCAAGCCTGTCAACAAAAAGTAATGTAGGGCCTCCCAGGTGACACAGTGGTTTAGGTCATCCCTTCCGGTTTAGCTGTCATTGCTCCCGGGAGATGTAATCCTGGTCACGTTATAACGATATGCCTGGGAGTCCTGTAGAAGGTGTGGGTGGATGACGGGTTGATGAGTGAGTGAAAGGGTTGGCTTGTCTCATTGCGCTCTAGTGACTCCTTGTGGTAGCTTGGGAGCCGACAAGCTGATTTGTGGTTGTTGACCGGTAAATGCGCTCCTCTCCAGGGTGTGCCGGTGTATACTTTCTGATTGAGTGAGCAGTGTGATAAAAATAATATATATATTCTTGTTTTTTACTCTGTTTTAATCTCATGAGGTCCTATTGGAGATTTTGGCATGCCTCTGTGGTCACATAGGTAGAGCCCTGTTTGAATCATGGCAAAATATTAGTTAATGTTACCTCTGTATAAAAAAAGGGTTAATGTTAACCTCCGGATCAAAGTAATGATTAATGTTATCCTCTGGAGCAAAGTAATGGTTAGTGTCATTATTCTAACAAGGTCCTACCTATGTAAACCTTGTTACACAATTTTCTGGATTGAAGCGGTGGCAAAACTGCATCAGTTCCCTCTGTGGCTTCTACCCTATGCTCTGGATTTTTATGAAGTCACAGTGTGATTA
>JACXGI010002124.1:29874-52863 GCA_016801175.1 Esox masquinongy
CCCCCCCCCCCCCCACCCACACACACACACACACACACACACACAACATAGCCTTCCAGGAACTTTACCCCCATTTTAAAAAAAAATGTTTAATGGACTGTCAACATTGCAGCCAGCAATCTTAATCACCATGCATTATTAATAACTACTTGTTATTTTTTGTTGATCTGTCAGTCATAATTTACTTATAAGTTAACCTAATCACATTCTTAGAACTTTAGTTGTTGTTGTTTTTTATATAGTAGCCAGACATTGCAGTTGTCTGTGCCCAGAACCCAAGGACTTTTGCATTACCGTACATTTACATTAGACAGTCCTGTTCATGTCCAGCAGGATCTGATCACTATTGCCCTTCAACAAGCAATTTATCAGACAAAAGCCCATAAAACTCACAGACATGGGTCCATATGGCGTGGATTATAACATTAGAAACTCCCACTCTTCACCCAATTAATACACATGGTGCCGTCTCCAGGGAGCTCAGCGTCTGTCCTTGGAACAGTGATTACCTCAAGGAAATGAGAGACTGCAGGGGACCAGTCTGGGAGATTGGCCAATGGGAGCTCTGAAATCAAATTAGCGTTCTCCTGAGGGGCAATGAGAGGAAAGTGTGTGCGTGCGTCTGTAGACATGGTAATTCAATAGAATGTGACATGGTGAACATGTTTTTCCATTCTCAGTGAGAGGGCTGGAAGTTTGCACATTTAGTAGATAAGGTAGGCTTTCTCCATCAGTGACATTGGCTGATAAGGCCTGATAATACTATCACCTGTACACGCACTCATTAGCTGGGGGGAGGCAACCACACCTTTCTGATGGGGTCAGATAGAGGACGTTGGAGACTACAGAAAACAAGACAACCAGCTTAGAGACTCACCCTCATTCTTTTACCCAGCCCGTGCTGCTCTGTCTGCTTACAAGTAAAGAGGGCGGGAGGGAACTTTTGCTTTGCTTAGTTCCCCCTGCCCCAGGCAAAGCCAATGCCTTCACAGCTGACCGTTCGGCAAAGACAAAAGAAACCAAATATTTTTTGATATTTTACTTATCAAGGCAGTGCCAGTGTGGTCAGTTTCTCCTACCATGAACTAAGCCAGTAGGATGTCTTTTTCCCAATGGGACCTCCAATATGTGGGACACAAAGACCATAGGCCCCACCCCAATGTGTTGTTCATTATTACTCTGTCTTTGGCCTAGGTTTCATAATTTAAAGCCTTTTTTTTACTTGATGTAAATGATTTCTTACCCTGAAAGCAATCTGTGGGCAAAGAGAAATTATTCTACGGTTCAATTTGCTTTTAACAGTCACCGACTAAAGATCAGTAGAAGGTGAAATTCTCCTTTAGGGGAAAGAGCCAAGATTCTCCCCCTTGTGGTTGAATCAGGCATACTTAAGAACACATTCTCAAATCAACAACCGTGAGGGCAATTCAGGGTAACTGCCCTGGTCAGGAACAGAACTACATGCATTACCTGTCACCTTCTGGCTTAGGCATATATTTTATGCAGGTAATGTATCATCAACCAAATCATATGTTACAATTATCTGTCAATGGCACAATTGGTAACATAGCATTACAACCCCTGCTGATGTCTGAGCAGGGGAATGCAACCAAAACCTCCAGTTGATGGACATCAGTTTTAAAATTGTGTGTGGAAGAAATAAAGGGAGCGAGACACAAATCTGGATATATTTTGAGATGTAATTAAAAAAAAAAAAAAAAAACAGAAAAAAAACAATGCCATTTTAACAGTTATAATAAATTAACAGTGACATGTATCGCGCTCAAAGCAGCGAAAGAACAGGACTTTCCCTGGGGGACTTGAGTCATTGCTAGTCTGTACATGAGTGTGGCATGAGGCCTGGGCCCATACCCAAAAAAACACCTCAAAGTGGGAATGCCAACCTAGGATCAGCCCTCCCACCCCAATCAATCCATATAATCTTCATTCTAACTTCAAATGTTCAAACTGATCCTAGACCAGCACCTCCGGTAAGGTATATGAATATGAGCCCTAGTCCTGGGACACCATGATCACCACAGCCGGCCAGCCAAACACCACAAAACGTCACATTAGAATCAGCTCAGATCACGTCGGCCACAGATTGTCTAAACTCCATGGGGAAATGACAGGCAAGCAGCAGCATACAGTGTGGAATTTATATCAAGCCATGATAGGGCTACTTTTCCTCTCTCATACACATCCTAATCTGCAATAAAATATGTTACTATACCCTCTGACCCCAGGATATGGCCCTGATGCTGATTGGTAAAGCCTTATTACTCTGGAAACTCTGAAGACTAAACCGAAAAATCACATCCCTCCATACCGGTTCCTCACGCTGCTCCGTGCAGACAGTTTATCACTCTCTGGTTTTAAAATATACAGGTCTGCTGGACTATCCTTGCAGTAACTAGTCTACTTAACAGCCCATGATTCAATTCAAATTGGCCTTGTACATTCTACCTAAAGTACAACAGGTCATCCTACCTGAGCACACACTGTGCTGTGAGACAGGCAGCACGTTATCATACTTCATTCCATATCCACTAACACACACGCGCACGCACGCGCACACGACCATCACTTTATATATTGAATGGGTTAACAGGTACAGAATTGACGTCTTCATCATCCACCTTATCCGGCGCTTTTCACAGCTCAGCCACAGTCTTAGTAAGTTGCCACTCAGCACTGTAACGTGGCGGCACACATCTTAATGGGTCCACATGCAGAGGCTCAACACCATCTTGTTTAGTCGGCCCGTCCGGCCTCGCGGGTCAGGGAGCAGGCCAACTGTCATCACGGGGAGACCATGGTGGTTTAGAGGGTACGTGGAGGGCTTAAGGGTGAAGTATAGGTGGAGAGGGACACGGGGTGGAGGGGACGGAGTTGACACAGTGGCTAGTCTGAGTCTGGTCTCAAAACGCGGTGCCTGGCTTCGTCACACCTCACAGAGAACAACAGGGAAATCCACATGAATGCAGGGATGATCCAGCTTTATGATTCCCTATATGGAGAGAAATTGACAAAACAAATGAGCACAGTAAAAATTATTGGTTCTGTGGATGTTCATTTTCAGTGATGATTCCAATTATTTTCAGAGACGACTGCAGTTTAGAGTTGTTTTATTTTATTTTTTCATTAGTTAAGTCAATTTTACTAGATATTTTTTAGGATGGTGACAGAAAACAAAGAGCAAATCCCTGAATTTTGTCAACTATGAGAGGACTGCTAACCTGAGGTATGAGGTTTTTCTGGATCCTCTTCAGTTTTGCTTTTTTGCGGCCGTTCTTTGTCACAACTGTCTCCTCGTAGAATTCGTGGGCCAGGTCTCCATCCTCGTCAAAGTACAGAGAGCTGAAGGCAGATAAAACAGAAGATTACAGCTGGGTTTGGCTGGAAGGAATAACTACATGACAGATGATTTGTCAACATTGTATAAAGATAGATAGGGAAGTCAAATAGAGGCTACATGTCTTGGATGCATGGATCTGTGTACTTCTGGAAACAACATTTATGACATTTGGAGGAAAGATCTGTAAAGATACACAATGTTAGTATGTAAGTGCACATAATATTATCTTCAAATCAAAGTTGTATTAGACCTCGGGACACCAAAGTCTGCTCAAATCTGTGAACGGGCACATTGGGCGGTCATCTGTGACTTTTTGAATGTGCATTTTGTAACATATACATTTCTTAGTAATTAATCCAGAGTGACTTACAGTTAATGCATTTAAGAGAGCTGGAACAACCATGTTATCACATAACAACCATGTATCACATGTGATGCTATATTTACCTCCGTCTGGTAAACACGAAGGGCGTGGCATTTCTGAAACTTCGGAGCCTTGCCAGTGACTGTTCGTCAACTCCCTCTTTGTTTGGATCACCATCACCACTGCTGGAACCAGCAAAAGGCCAGTAACTTTTTTTGGAGCCACTACCTCCCATCTTCAACTGTAGGACATTATTTTCTTGGCCAGACTGCAGCCAGGAGAGATGTAGCTAGTTGGTGCTTGATGGTGTTGGTGGGTCTTGAAGTAAATATAACCTAAAGGAATTACAGAGAAAGTTAATAGGTATTAGCTAATTAATTGTGACAAGTGTTTTTGATAGCTGCTCCTTCTTTAGCTAAATATGACATTACCCAGATAAAGTGAACACTTACATTGACAACTATTACCGATAGAACCGAACATAGCCATCTACTATTTAGCATGAGTTTGTACTCTTTCATCTAGTTTTATATTAATAAAAATACATAACTATGATTTGGTCGTAGCGTTAGCTTTCAAAACCAATTTAGTTATATTGGCTTCGAGTGTTTACAGCACATCAACGTCCTTCTGATATCACACGGAACGAGCTACAGTAGCTGACTGTTCACTAACGTTCATGTTTAACAGATGCAACGTTGAAATGTCATGTCTGGAACAGGTTAACCTTTGCATGTCATGACTGAAACATGTTCCAGTATCGAGTTTATTTGGCAAAACATCCGATCGTGTCTGAGGGTAAAATGCTACCGTATCAGTATAAGATAGCTAGCTACCAAACGCCATACTTGCTGTCAAGGTAACTAGCTAGGTGACTTGCTAACGTTGTCCCTGATTAAGGTTGCATGCTTGCAAGCACATTCATTCTCGCCATACCCAGAGCAATTTCAGCTTGGTGAGTCGTATGAAATATTTGATGTGCCAACTTCCCTTGACGCCGAATGTCTTCGGAACACTAACCTGACGTAGCTGGCCTTAAAGTCAAAACACAAACAGCCCTCTCACGCTTACACAGCTAACCGCAGCTAATTTTAGCATTTAGCCTCTCACTTCCGTCATATGGGAGGGCATGTATTTACGTCATTTCCACTGTTTTGTTTCTTACACAGAATGGAAGGTTAGAGAAAGTTCTTCGCTTTCCATGTTGGGAACAGATGGAGATGAAGAGCAGATACTGATGTGAAACTTGGTTACTCAATGATAACAACACTGATAGCAAAATAATGATTTAATCACATGTACATGATTTGTTATCTTTTTATTAGAAGTGGAAGGATATGAACATAGTATTTCAAAATATTCTAGAATCTGTTTCATAGATATTTCATTACAATAATAAGACGCCTAATTTAACTTCAAAATACTTTAAATAAATAACTATGGCACTAGACTTTGCAGTAAGCAGGGGCATGTTCAGTAGGATAAAAAAAGTCCCAATAAGAAATAATTTATTATCTCTAGGGTTACTAACCCTAACCCATTGCAAAACATTTTTCTATAATGTGCCTCATTGAACACAACCCTAGTTCATCACATTATATAAAATTCTAGGAGAAGCTCAAATCAAAGTGACATGTTGGGCACATTCAACCATTCCTTTATTAAAGACAATGCGAAGAGTAACAACAGCTCAATACAGTTAACCCTGCCCCGCCAGAAAAAGCCCTGAGCAGCAGCAAACATTTTTCCAGTGAAAAACTCCCATACTCCAGTACAGCAGTGTCCAGACCAGGAAATCTCCAGGGTGTCCAGTCAATTACGGTCTTGTCTCTCCACTCAGGCCACATCCTCTAGTCCTTTTACATGCTCCATAACTGCAAAATGCCCTAATCCGTGCTCCATAGCCGTAGTTTTAGCCCACTGATTTGCTCCATCTCTCCTAGCTTACACTACTATATCCCTGTTCATCTCAAGGGCATATTCATGACTTGATCTCTGACTTCCTGTCTTTCCCCCTATCTATCCCCTAACGGCCCTAGTTGCCATCCACAGCTACAGTAGTTGCTGTGCCAGGCTCTATTTAGGCAAATCAGACTGGCGTAGTGTGCCATGCTCCTGGTGGCCACAGGTTATACCTGTGTTTGCCTCTCCAGCATGATGTCACCCATGCCACCCCACATCAGCCAGGGGCAGTACCACTAGCCAAGGCCTCTTTCATCTTATCCCTCGCAAGAGCATAGCGCTTGATTATCTGCCGGACGTGTTCTTCTTCCTCGCGCTGAAGGATCTGCAGGAAATTGCGCAACTCAGGAAAGCTGAAGGCATCCCACTGTGGAGGAGAGGTTAACGCGATGTTAAATCTGAATGCAATACATTTACACTACAGAGTAATTACAATGTCAGCGTCTTCCAATACGTCTCATTCTCCGAATTTGGGGCACAAGCGATATGTCTGTGTGTGTTGGAGAGGAGTACTCACATTGATCTCCCCGGTTTCATTCTCTTTCAACACCAGACTGAGGACCTTCTCATTGGGTCCGGCACAAAGACGCAGGTGAAGCGGACGCTCATCATCAGACAGCTTACGGAGATATACTGGAAAAGGGAATGACTGGAGGTGAGGGAGCGACCAAGAAAATGTCTTAATATGGTGTTTAATTTGGTGTCACATTAAGTGATTTGTGCACATTCATGATGGTGCCTTTAGAAAGTCCATGGACACTCACTCTGGTTTTGACGTTCGCTGCGTTCAAACAGGGCGAACTTGGCAGGGTTGTCCACCACTGTGAACTTATTGAGCAGGGCCTCTATGACTTCTCGTGCCCGTGTCCGTGAGCTAATATGCAGTTGTTTAGCCGTGCCTTTGGGGAGGTAGAACGAGGTCCGGCGCTTCAGCCCCCGTTCTTGCTGGCCCTCCTCCTGTGGTGGAGGTGTCTTCGGGGGGGACGGAAGTGACACGGGGCGAGTTAGCTTAAAAACTACCCTGATGAAGCCAGTGTACGATCCATCTCGGTTCTGAAAGAGGAGCAGAGTGCTTAAACAGATTGTAAATGGACATGTTACCACGTGAACATAATGGGCCTGTATAGCACGCGTGTCTCTCTACCTGAGATGTTGTGTCTGTGTGTGTGTCCATTCAATTACTTACCAGCACCATGTAGAGATTGCTGTTGATCTGAGCGTTGTATTCCTTTACCTTCTGCTGGATGTCACCGACAGAAAGCACTTGTTTTCCCCAGTCTATAGGTTCAATCTGCAACACAGGTAACGAAGATGGGATTCAAATCAAACATCCCCGCAGTAGGCTCACTGACTGACCACAAGACGGCAGCCGAGGGGCCAACTGTTTTTCTACAACTGTATCATACGCATGCGTCAGCAGTGTTCAAGCAGCGACCAACCAAATATATTTTATGGAAAGTTATTTAAATCAAGTGTGTTGTTTAGCCATGTATGTCAACTTGAACTGTTTCCCTTTCACCTACAGTAGCTAGTACAGTAGCACATGATTTAAGGCAGGGCCGCCCAACGCTGTTCCTGGAGATCCACTGTCCTGTAGGTTCTCTTCAACCCCATTTGTGACTAACCCGATTTAGCTTTTCATCCAGCTAATTATTAGAATCAGGTGTGCTAAATTAGAGTTGGAGAGAAAACCTACAAGACAGTAGATCTCCAGGAACAGGGTTGGACAACCCTGTCCTAAGGCATCAATTTTTGACATTAGAACACAACCTCTCTTTCTGTCCTGAAGCACTAAATCCAGTCCCTTGGGTCTAAAGCCAGGTGCAGGAAGCAGGAAGAAGTTTTCAGCCTTCCGCTCCCAACCCCTACCCTAGTAAGCCCAGCCAGCAAGTACACCAGGAAACCCTGCCTTCCACAGAAACAGTGTAGAGGAAGTTACTGAGGACACACAAAGTCGATAAATATAGGTTTTGGTGTGTTATTGTGTCTCTGCCCAGCCTGAACATATTAAGAATTTCCACAAGGCACAATATCTCTTTGTACCAATTTTCCAAAGTGTGTGTATATCATGAACACAACTTTCACAGCAGAAACAGCAGAAATAATCACAACTGTGACTGTGGAGCATTCAGAGCATGTACACTTCCTATTACCTGTGTGTGCATGTTCAACGTTCGTACTGCACTTATAGAGAACATACAGCAGCCTAGTAGATAGCCATATGGTAAATGCGAGTCTGTTGTATGCTAAGGACCATGACATACCATTATGCAAATTCAATGAAAGCCGCACAGCTTGAAACTACTGTAACTAATTTAGTTAAGTGGTATCGCTCAGCATGGGATGCATTATGGACATATCTTATGCAAACAATTGGAAAGAACAAAATGAACCTATTGAACAAAATTGCCTGATCTCCCTTCCCCCTTGATTTGTTAGGCCTAACATCTGTCAGTGTCACAGTATAATATAAAGTAGCATGTCCATGTAGAAAATACTAGGCTTTATATGCTGGCTACAAAACGCAGAACAAACTACATTATTGACAACAGATTAGGCTATGCAACGCAGGCCCAATCAATAAACATATTGCACAATCTTAAACACAAAATCCTCAGTAACTGTTTTTAAAGTATTCAAGCAACGTCTCACCGTTTTCCTTTTGACTTTACTAAAGGACGTGCGCGCCGTGTAGAAGAGCTCCAACTCTGAGTCTGAATCGTCCTGGCTACAGTATCCACTGCTGGTTGTGCTTCCCCAAGTCATCTCAAACGAAGAAGCATTGTCCATTGCCTCGTTCAACGACTTAACTATACAACAAGGTTAGCTTAGGCAATTTATGCGCCCCTCATCAATTTTCACTAATTATCAAAAGAATAGCCTTTATGTAAACTAAATCGCTGTGTATCCACTCAAGAGTTTCAACATTAATTAAAATGAGATACTGCAAAATACTGATTAATATATACATAAAAAACCTTAGTCCCTGTCTACATGTCCCGTAATAGCAGTACCTCACATTGACAGGAGAGTCTGCAAGACGTGATCTATGAGTGGCAATCCTTAGCGCGCCCCAGACCCGACCGTGAAATTTACTAAATGAGAATGTAACTCCTCCCACTATCCATTGCTGTAAAGATAGTTGAATATGTGATTTTTGCGGGGCTCACGGTCAGCGCCCTCTTTTAGAATTATGAGGTCAGAGGGTACATCGTTTTAACTATAAAAATGTGTAATTGTTAAAAATTATGGCTTTTTGGTTAAAGCTTTTCATTTAAAACAATAATGGTGTGAATTGTTGAACAACCTTCCTATTTCAAAATATAACATTTTCAAGGTAAGTAATAACTAGATGAGGTTATATTCTATTCAACAGAATATCACATTTGTGGTAGAACAAACTCTATTTCCTACATTGCTGTGAGAACAAGCTTTTCCTTTTGCCCTGTAAAATGTTTCCAAAGTCAAAATTTCAGCTGTGACAGTAATTGCTCATGTGTTCACTGACTAGACCACAGCACACAAAAACTACAAAGATACATACTGACAAGTATAAAGTGAATTCCTGGCTCCGGTGCTGTTAAGAGGAAGCTGGCCTTCACAAAGCCTAGAAATTATGTAGCAGAAGTCTGGCATTGAATAATATATGAACATTTGTTGACTAATATTTTAAGATTTGTGCGAGTAAGGTGAGATTTCCTGTGGTTCAAATTTAGAACAGCTGATTTATTGTGCCGTTGCTAAGCAACCTCCTCATTTCCACCCCTTGCTTAAATGTGGGGGCTTTGGTCATTCTGACAGACAGGCAGCTTTAGGAGGTAGGCAGTAAAATCTCTATCTCTGTGAGCATATGGCACTCTGAGACTATAGGCTCTAAAAAGCAGTTTCGGCATCAACAATCTGGAAGCCCCAGCACAAGCCCACAAAGGAGGGAGTAATTTAATATACGCTTGATTTAAGGTGATTTTTATGTATTTCTTCAGGTTGTAACACATCAAATCTAATAACATTTTATTTGTCACTTGCCTTTTTAACCACGTGTTGAAAAACAGTAAAATGCTTACTTATGGACCAAATATGTGCACAGTGATATGAATTACAAGGAATAAAGGAGATGAAGATGAGATCAAATCTTCTAGGCCCTATTGTCTAGAATCCAAAGCGTACATTTTGCTGACTACAAAATGGCAGCAGCACATCCAACTGGCTGTTGTTTGGCCAAAAGAAAGCCCCTACTTTCAACACAAACTTTGACTGAACTGGTGTGAATGTGGCATTGAGTATGGTGGTGTATATTTTATGTTGTGTGTCCAGTGCAGCATCCGACAGCTCTGGGATCCTAGTTAGAAAACATGGCATCATGGACTCATGGACTGGTCAAATACCAGAAGATTTTAGACCAAAATCTGTCTGCCTCTGCCAGGAGAAATAAACTGGGTCATTTTTCGATCTTCCATCAGAACAATGATCCAAAGCATTTCACCAGATCCATGCCATAATGGCTCACCAGAGAATCAATGGCCAACCCAGCCCTTAACCTAAACCTGTGGGATGAACTGAAGAGGAGAGTCAACAAACAAGGAACAAGTACGCTGAAGAGATCCTTCATGGGTGAATGTTTTCAGATCCCTTCTTATGGGTTCTCTCACCTCATCAACCATAAAGGAAAATAAAAAGTGCTGTTATCTAGTCAAGAGGAGGATACACAAAGTACTGAATACAGGGGTGCCAATAATTGTGACATATTTTGAGAAAAATATGAATTTTAAAATGTTTATTTTCTTAAATATTTTTTTTAAATTTAAATTAGTTTTTGCATTGTACAATTTTACACCAATGAAAGGTAGAATTTCTCTAATGTTTTGAATGAAAGATCAAACTGATAAACAACAATTATATTTTTTCATAGCCTTTTTTGTTAATCTTTCCCATGGGGACCAGTAATTCTTGAGGGCACTGTTTATATCATACAAGCTGGGTGATATCGTACACAAAATTACGGGGACCAGTTACGCCTCATGAGCTCCACTTTCACAACTAGCTCCTTGCTGAAATTCTACAAAATCTCAGGAGCTAATCTTTAAGGAACAAGGTGCATAGCAAATGTCAAACAGATACTAAAGGCCTGTGAGGCGACTTACCAGATCCACATTGGTATCAGTCTCTACAGTGTCATCAGAAACATCTGTTTCATCAGTAGGAAGGAGCCTACTGTCTGTGCTGCAATCCAACTGGATATAAGGTCGACATTGGTAGTGACAGGTGTAACTGCAGTCTACGTAAGGAGAGAGTGAGACAGACAAATTTGACTGGAATGTAAAATGAACTGACCACAACCCTGTTAACTTAATTCCACTTTGCAGCTTTCACATCATCATTTAGTGCCATCAGGGTCAGCGACAGCAGCAAAGCAGCCTCTGATAGGCCTGTCCTGCCCTCTGATAGGTCTGTCCTGCCCTCTGCTAGGTCTGCACTGCCCTCTGCTGTTGATTCTGTCCAAAGGCTCAAAGGCTAATGGATTACTAGACCATACAACCATAATGTGGAAGAACTGATATGACTGGACTGGAATAAGCAAAATGTTGAAACTTCCACTTTGATAATCTATGAAGCTCTTTCCATTTTGATACCAAGTGAAAAATGTTGTCAGGTTTCCACAAGTGTATAGGGTCTAGGGTTCCATTTGGGATTGGCTATATACCTTTTTTATAACTGTTGCAGTTTCTCTTTTGACTGCCACTAAAGAGACATAACATAAAAATGCATACAGTCCAATTGCTCTTTCAGAAGACAAGAATGTTCCCATGCTCCTGCGGTCCCTTCACTTCTAAAAACCACAGGCTTCCCAGAGCTTCCTGCTGATAGGGTCATGCTCGGGACATGCTCTCACCTGATTGGATAAGAAAATAAATCCAAAAAGCAGGCTGTTTGTCACATATGTTAGTTTTGGGTTCTCATAGGTTTGTTCTTGGTTTTATCTGAGAGACATTATTACCCAACAAGAAAATGGAATGATGTTTCTCAGAAAACATACTTCCACAATATGCTGTAAATTCCCTATGTTAAGGACAGCCCGCTGCTATCTTAGTACCACTTCCTCCTGATTCAGCTCATATCGATGACCACTTCCTCCTGATTCAGCTCACACAGAGGCTTAAAATCAGCACCTCTATCTTGCTAGCACACATGACAAACCTTCTGAAGCGTCTGCCTGTCAGAGGCAAAAAGCTAGCATTTCTATGACGCAAGTGTCAACACTTCAGCCTGAGGATCAGCTCCAAAGTGGTCACAGGATTCTTCTGAACACAGGTTTGTTCTAGGCCCTAATTTTAAAGATGCCAAACGTTTTGCTTAGCAAGTACGACTTCCACTTGATTTGGACCATAGTGCACCTTGAACCCCAGAGGTGTAAAAAGTACCAAGTAACAGTACTTTGATGTGTTCACCAGTTTTGGGAAGTTCCTAAGGAAGAGCTAAATGTTTAGGTAAACAGAGTTCATAACTAACCAGTGACCTTAATTGATCATTTACATTCTTCCTTATTCCTTATTTAACTGAACACTGGTTAGTTTTGAACTCCCTTTACCTGGTTACTTAGACCTTAATTAGATACTTCTGTAAAGTGGTGAACACAGCCGAACCCAGTTAAATACTTTTACTCTGTACTTTTTACACCTCCACTTGAACCCACAGTTTCCGTGCTGGCTGCACATTTGACTGTTCTTCTAAAACGTCTTACCAAAAGCTAGTTATTTTTATGAATCCAGTGCCAACACACCAGACAGAGTAGTATCTTACACACATCCCCATACACCCACACAAAAATGAATAATTTACACATTATATCTACAAGCAAACAGTGATCGTAAGCACACACACGTCTATAATGGAGAGGTGTAAAATAAACACCTTAGGCTTAAGTGTCCACGTTTGCAATACTCAATAGCTAGCTTTTGATTGGCTCGACTGGTAGAGATGTGTGAGGGTGGAGAGTGACGTGCGCTTGTATAGTGGATGTCTGGGTTATGAGACAGGCGTGTGTCGAATCAAGTAGAAGTGGTACTCGCTCAGCAAGCTGCTTTGTAAATGCACGCATGTATTCATACACACGCACAAACAAACACACACACACACACACACACACAGGTACTTACTAACACAGCTCAGGCTCAGTTTGTAGAGGCTCCAAATGAATTCCCCACAAAGGTCGCACCATGCGATCTGAGTGTAGCTGCAAGGCTGGAAGTCATGTCCTTTCCCACCCTGCCCTGTGAACCACGAGTGCTCCCCAACACTAACACTGTCCCCCATCATTCGGACCGTCTGACTGGGCCTCTCCAGAGCCCTCACCTGCCTGGGAGTCAGGGGCGCTGGAGGGAGCGGAGGTGCTGGTGGGTCCGGTGCCAGCTCAATGCGATCATTCAGGCTGAGGTCCTTCAGCTCAATCAGCTCACACTTGGACATCCCATTGACCCAGGAAAACAGCCGGGAAACTGCCTGGGGGGGCTCACTGCCCATGTTTAGCATGGACTACAACAGGTACACACAGGGAAGTCAGTCTGGCTGGTATTGATATGTCCATTCACTGTTGTAGCATCCATATTTAAAGCTTGGATCATGTTAGATATTGTATAGGGAAGGTTTTGGCTCTGAGGTCTGGTTTTAGTCCATATCTGGTGTGACGTGAAGTGTATCCGCTGAACTTTTCTTCCGGCTATCTCAGACAAACCAGTTTTCTAAATCTGAGGGAATTCCAAAAGTAGACTATTAGAGTTCTATAATCACTATCAGATTTAATCACATCTCACGACTCAGATATCTGTGTCTACCAGGACGAGAAAGACAAAAAATGTACCTTTTTTACAGGAAACTGCTGCAGTCTTTTCCAACACCATGCAAATCACAAATGTACTTTGCAGCCATCAAAGCCAGAGAAAAATGTACATTTTGTTCAAATGGCAGCAAAAGTAAGGGTAAAGTATAGATCTGGTTCTGGCTACTTCATGAAATATGGCCTATAAAAAAGAGATTAATATTTGTTGGCCAAAGCCAGGATTCATAAGATTATACATAAAATGTGGGACAAGATGACCAGTTTAATCCTGCATGGGAATGGAGCTCACAGCACGAGCATAGATTTCACCTAACAGTAAGACAGCCCTTCACATGACAAAAATATGACATGAAAGGCCATCTCTGCTCATGTAACTGTTGAAAAAGAGGCACTCATTAAGAAAAATAATAATTAATTATAGACTCATTATTATTTATTGAAATACCACTATTGTCCCCATCTAACCACCGAATTTAGAGGGTGATGTACAGCATATTACTATTACAAGCATGTGCACTGTGCAAAATGCTTATTTAGTCTATTTAGCGCTTAAAAGAAAATACATATCAGTTTTCAGTTTAGAGCGTCCCTGACAGAGGTCGACCCCTTACATCCAGTAGTGTCCCAGGCCTACCTGTGAACAATCTTAATGCAGTTTATTGCAACATGCTTCCTCCCAACTCAAATGTATGTTGGAAGTTTTTGTTCCCCCTTCAACCCCTCTTTCGTGTCCCCTATAGCCCAAATTCAGTGACGTGAATAAGAACAACCGCTACAAGCGACTGCCTCTTCAACTGGGTCACCACTCCGCGCAGCAACACTTATTCACATTGGTTACAAATTAGTAGCACATTTGTTATACGCGTTAAAAAAACAATTTAATTAATACTTAAGGCTAAAAGCCAAGCCTAGACTGTCTATTTGTGTTATATCGTAGCCTAATTTACCAGTCCGAGGTTGTTATTGAGCTCATCAAATACAAGTTTAGTTACAGACGTTTCTTTAAAATTAATTTAACAGCCTATAGATATAAATTCTTCAAAAACACTATTCTCGATGGCGATTGTACAAAACGACCAGTTTTAATTGGTGTCTCTATGAAAAGACGAGAGACCGGGTTTTTGTGAAACCGTGCACGACCGACAATGATGTTCCAGAAACAGACGTTCGTAAAAGTGAATTTAGGAAGCGTACTTACAACTCTTCGTGTTCACCTCCTCAATCGTTGGTTATGCATTGACCCTGGGTAAATTTTGACTGAGGTCCACGGTTGATGTCGTTTTTTTCTCCCTCCCTCCGTATCCCCCAAAAAACAGCTCGACAGTCACTCTTTTCAATGGTTGCGCATGCACGCAGTATACGACAGATTACTGCTGCCTAATCCGGTATTTAACTGTCCTGTTTCATGTCGCTTCTCACTCACAATGACCGGGTAGGTTGGCCTTCATGAAACAGATCGCAAATTGCAGTAAATGTTTCTGTTTCTGTTGACTTGTAACATGTTTAGGTGAATTCCATTCGGGAGCTGTTCCTTCCCAAAGGTGCTGAAATCGACGAACAAGGTGTGGGAAGAATTGAGATCTAACACTTTAGTTAAAGAGATGTAATATTGTGATTGACCTCCTTTGTCATTTTGTATATTACAATATAATTAATATATGACATTCCAAGATATTAAAATCTCAGGCATTCTTTGACAACAAAAAAAGGTTCCAAAGGGTTCTATGGCTGTTTCTATTAGGACTGTCAAAACAATTCCACAGTGGTCCTAGAGTCTGCTCTGCTGGCTTTTGAATCATTTTGTTTTCCATGTAGAACTCTCTGTGGAAAGGGTTTACTGATAAAAGACCTTTACTTACATTACTTTACTTACTTTACATATTGTGGTATGGGGACAGCCAATGAATCATTTCCATATCTTTTTTTTACTAGAGTAGAAAAGTGGTGTCTGACTGATTAAATATTATAGATACATCGGAGACACTGCATTTTAAAGTATCATATTTATTTTATGTATACAGGTCTTGACAATCAATATTTAACAGTTAATCCTTTTTTAAAATTGGGTTTACTTCGATTTGCATTTTTTTAAAGTAAGCATTTCACTGTTAGTTGACACCTGCAGTTTACAAAACAGTAAGTAAAATGTTATTTGATTTGCAGGTGTCTAAACAGCCAGATGCTTTAGAGGTCTGCTTGGTTTAGGCCTATAATCATTTACATTCCTTCTTGTTGATGATTCGTCGCCAAGTGTGTTTATGTTCATCCATTATCTTCTTCCTTGCCTTGCTCAGAAAGGAAGCCCCATCTTTATCACAGGGTTAGGGATGGGAGGGACTCTGAGAGGCCCAGAGTAGTTAAACACTGGGCAGACAAAGAAAGAGAGTTTGGCACAGAGCCACGGTTAACAAGGGGGGGATCCTCTTCTTCTCTCCCATTGGACACATTTTTTTAATTGGTTTTGAATATATGATTTTTTTTTATAGCTGCTGGATTCCGAAATTAATTAATTTTGAAACATAAATCTGAACAGGCTCTAGTCTAACCAGTAATTCAACATGACAGAACTGGCTGCAAAATGAAGACATACGTCACTTTATTAGCATGGGCCCAGCTGAAGTCAAACCAAAACCATTTCATGTGGGAAGAAGGGAGATTTTTTTCACACTATATCTCCTATTTCTTGTAAGGACAAATAGCAACCAGAATGAAGAAGTAACACAACTTTACCACGATGGTAAACAAATCATGTGTCTATACTTCTTGCGTATTTGTACACTGTCGCAATAGAAACTGAGAGACAACTGATTACACCGAGAGATGAGGAGAGAGAAAGTGAAAGAGGAGAGAGGTACATGGTTCATCCTAGGAGCACATGTGAGTCTTGAGACAGCTGGCTGTAGCATGTTTGCGCAGAGGGCCATTGTGCTCTAGCAAGAATGTGTCAGTATCTAGCCATGTTGCACAAGTCACATGCTTGTCTGGGAGGAATTGGAGCACACTGACCAGTGAGTGGAGGAGCACTGTGTGTTCATTGAGTGGTGTGGTTTGGAATGGGCGGTATTCCAGGTGGCTGTTTATAACAGCAGTGAATGAGCAACATGCAGCACAATGCGACGAGCACTACGGGGTGACTCTATGACCCAACAGAGGGAGCACTGTGCAATCACGAGTTTTAACTTTGACTGTGCATCATTCTAGATTTAGGAAATTACTTCTGAACGTTCAGTTGCATTCTTGAATCCTTTTTCATATCCCTAGGCCTGCATTGCATCATCCTTTCCAAAATGCATTTTTTTCTACAACCCTGTTTCCAAAAAAGTTGGGCCGCTGCATGAAATGGAAATAAAACAGAATGCAATGAGGTACAAATCATTTATACCTGTATTTAACTGAAAATTGTACAAAGACAACATATCAAACGTTGAAACTGAGAAATGTTATTGTTTTGGGAAAAATACATGCCCATTTTGAATTTGATGCCCGCAACACGTTTGAAAAAAGTTGGGACAGGGGCATGTTTAGGCCTTCCACTGTGTTGCATCACCTCTTCTTCTAACAATACTCTGTAAGTGTTTGGGAACTGAGGAGACCAATTGCTGTATTTGTGAAAGTGAAATGTATTCCCATTCTTGCTTGATATAGAATTTCAGGTGCTCAACAATTCATAGCTGCTGAATAGTTTTTTCTGTATAGGGCAATATGTATTTCATATCCATTGAGTTACACTGTGGCCAATTTTATGGGTGGAGTAAAATGCCAGCAACTATTGCAAATACACAGCAAATATACAGATTGTTTTGCATATAATCACTCTATAGAGTCTCCTGAACATTTCCTACAATACATTCACTGTGGCATATAGAATATATTTTTCTGTATAGGGCAATATGTACATGTACAGTCTGTTAGTGTTTTGCATTGGGGCCTAGAGGGTGTGGAATATATTGTGTTGCTAGATGTAGCACACCACTCCCCATGATTACACAGGGTTGTCTTACTCTATACACTCTCCTGAACATTTCCTACATCGCTTTCTTTGTGGAATATTCAATAGTTAATTAGCTATGAGGCAATATGTATTCCATATTCAGTCATTGCCATTGTCTGAATGTTGCCCTTGAAACGTGTTTTAATAACCACTTTTTATTGAAATTACTCTTAAATATGATCAAATATGAATTGTTGCCAATGTTTTGAGAGGTACATTTTCTTAAACAATAAAATCAGTTTATATCAGTTTTGAAGTAATTTGTTGGCCTCCATTATTTTGAAATGTTCCTCATTTTCGAGACCCGGAAGTGTTTTTTTAATGTTGCTCAGAAGACGCTGGTGTTTGCCCTGACCTGCTGGCAGAAAACCAGTATCCAGATTTATAGGCTTCTATAGCGTCGTGAAAATTAAACACTATACGCATTGAGATATCCTTTTCATAAAATCCATGCAACAGAATTAAAATGTTACTGATGTTCCGGTTGGTACTTTTGTCACCTATTATGGTCAAGTATTGCTGCTAGCATAGTTCACTTTTTAGAGCTCAGTAATGCTCGCTCTCGCTAGCCATCTGAAAAGTTCCATGAAGCTTAGTCGAAGCAGTGTATAATTTAGTGTACAATAATGCTTCAGCAATGGCTTGATCTACTATTGGTTTAGAGGAATGTACTTGTACCTAACATGTGCCTATTCTTTTTCCGGTTTTCAAATCACCCTCCTTCGGGTTTTAAAGGTAGGCCTGTCTGTTGGTTCAAATGGGATTGCACTGATTAATCGGAGGTGCACACTCACTACCTTTCCATTTCGTACGGCCTGGAAAGGCGGGGAATCATGGCAAAACTTTCTGAATCAGAGCCCGGAATTTACAGTTTCGGGAACGTCGCATCTGGGATACTGACTCACGTGTTATGTATTGTCTTCACTCTGTTTATCACGGTACTGGCAAAGCCTGGAACAAGTGAGCACCTATAACCCAATTTCCCGATATGAATATTTTATGTTAGGTGCTGAAACGACCTAAACCTTTTGTTTTCATCTGTTTTTCAGGTTTGTTTTCTTGGCACCCTTTCCTGATGACTCTGGCAGTAAGTTGACACATGCATAATAATTGGCAGCTGCGAATTAATCTCATTC
This sequence comes from Esox masquinongy, assembly GCA_016801175.1. Taxonomy (NCBI): domain Eukaryota; kingdom Metazoa; phylum Chordata; class Actinopteri; order Esociformes; family Esocidae; genus Esox; species Esox masquinongy. The sequence continues at coordinate 48,520 of JACXGI010002124.1, forward strand.
GAATGTCACAGAAATGACAAACATTTAATTACTGTTTTCCTCAACCACTCTCAGAACACTGCGCCTCGCAGTTCTTTTTATTTTGTTCTGACATCCCCCTGCCACTCCTTTCCTCTCAGTTTTCCCTCTTCATGACGGAGGCTGTGCTCGTGTTCTCTCCCCACTGCTCTCCCATACGGAAGCTTTCCCACAAGACCAAGGGGCGTGTCCACTGGATCCTGCAGTGCCTCTGTGCCAGCAGTGGCACCCTGGGCCTGGTGTCCATCATCTACAACAAGCACGTGAGCGGCAAGCCCCACTTCACCTCATGGCACGGCCAGGTGGGCCTGGGGACGGCGTGTGTTGTCGGGGTGCAGTGTCTGGCGGCATTGCCCCTCCTTTACCACTCTCTGGCCAAGGGCTGGTCCCTGGCTCAGCTGAAACGCTACCATGCGGTGTCCGGCCTTATCACTTACCTGCTTGGTAGTGCCAGTCTGCTCCTGGGCACGTGCTCGGCATGGTTCACCGGCGCAGTGGGAGGTCAGGCTTGGTACCTGTTTGCCCTGTGCCCCGTGTTCAGCACTCTGGTTGTCATGAGCCAAGTGTCTAATACCTACATGGCTAAGAAACGCCTGGTGTCCTAACCAGGACTGGTATCCATCATCTAATCAGCCCTGGCATCCAACTCCAAGATGAGACGACAGCCATGCAGGCTGCCTTAGAGTACCGGTGCCCTTAAGTACATTATTGCAATTTTTTGTGTCCCTTTTGCTACTGAACTAGTTGGCATTTCTACATGGAAGTTCAACGTTCTTTGTGACAATTTGGAATATTTTGCCTTGAGCTGTGAGGACACTATTGGGGTCCAGGTTTTGTATCTGAGAAACAAGGAGATTAAAGCCAGTTATTTGTCTAAAACTCAGGAATAACTGATATGTTAATATTGTACAATGATGTTGGATGCATGCAAACAACTCCTTAAGGAGCTCATTTGTAAATCCATTTACTTTAATTTGCATTGCCTTTTGTTTGAACAAACCAATCCAACTGGTTTCTTCTTATCCAAATGTGATTCACCTTTGTGATACACTTGTCTCCTCAAATGGCCTCAAAACCAGAGGACCAACCATCTGCTAACATTCTGCTAGTTTTTGGCTTTAAACGTCAGCCAAATAAGTCGTATTAACTGATGAGGCAGGTGGACTGACTGCAATGAAGTTTCAGAAAGCTGTACAGTAACTCCCTGTCCTTCAGTAATTTAATTTGCAGTTCTGTATTCATTACCAAATCATACAGCCATTATAGTGGGTTTTTCAAAGATTTCCAGCTGCTGGAGTCCAGTTTAAGGTTGAGTTGAACCAATTTCTTGAAATGTACTGTAGATAATTACTGGTCACTATTGTCATATGAATATTTTGATGCAATATTAATAAAATAACATTTTGCATATTGGTATTTATCCATGTGTAAATACATTCACAGTTGGGTTATTTAGCACACACTTCTCTTGAGTGTCTTTAAGGAAGGTTTAGGTAACGTTTTCCTTACTGGATCAACATTCTAAACACTAGGCCAGTGTTTCCTAAGTTGTCAGGCTGGTGTGTGTGGGTGAACACTTGCATCTAAATTATGATCTACAAAGAAGATTTTAAAAGTAGTTATTTTTAAGTAATCACTTGATTACAGGTTAAAAGCATAATGTTGCATTCCTTAATTTCTGCTCTAGACATCGAAGTTCTCACTTGTGACTTTAGTTGGGTAATGTAATTGGGGTTTGGGATGTGCCCACAAAATGATGGGAGATCTAAGTGAATAGATTTAGGATCCACTGCACCATACTATACACGTAACACCCCCGTCCCCCAATTAAAAACATTGATGGGAACATACAAAGCTCATAAAAACAACGACAGTGCAATTATACACAATTGAAATGAAGTAATAAATAACGCAAGAGAAGTGTTTTATTCACTGTTAAAATAACATTAAAGAAGTAACACGGTCATTTTCTGCTCTCTATGCTGGATACACGGGAGAACTGCCCATATCTCTCCATCTGATCCACTGCCCTCTCGGTCCGGCGCCACTGACCTGCTCTTTCACGGACACTGGTAAAAAGATCAATGTGGACAAACAGGTCATAAAAAAAACCCAAAACAGGTAGAATGTACAATAGAACAAAAAAGACAACACATGAATTGTTTTCCATCATTATAAATAAATAATTTTGGTAAATTCATACATTGAAATAAACGACCAACTAGTAGAGGTGAGCTAGCATTACCAAGATGTTATAAAAGAACATTGTTACTTAAAAAAATAAAATATAGCATATTGATCATGTTCTTGTGGTGACACTTATAAGCACAGTAGAACAGTTGGGATTTGGGAGGACGGGGCTTCCTCCAGGAAATAATTACCTCTTAAAAGGACTGGGATGATGGGCTGAATTATTTAATGGAAAAGACCGCACAGTTACAAAACAGTAAAGGATTACAAGCTGAGGTGGAGAAAAAACATCGGTCATGATGGACTAGAAACAGGATGTAAGGAAACTGACGAGTCAGACAGCAGCGTTGCAGGTGGGTGTGTGGCGGAGAGAACTTCGTCAGAGGTTTTTTGTTAGGTTTGTGGGGTGTGGTGAAGAGAAGGTTGTGAGAGGTGTACGGTAGACTAACAAGAGGTAAAACTAACTGATCAGAAAGAAAAAAACGATGTCTGGTAATTCTCCAGGCTAGCCGTAGCCTAACTTCATAGTTCCATGTCAAATGTTAGATTTATTTCCGTTGGAGAAAGCAAACTTGAGGCCAGAGCCATTCCACTCACAATGATTTGGAGATGACCATACAGACGCAGAAACGTAGTTGACCAATCACAGAGAACACACAGACCTGTACAGACAGATAAGTCCCACAGCACCGTGGAGCTACAGAGATACTCTACTGAGAGAAGCTACTTAAACCATGCTGTCGGAGATACAACCATCTGAGACCGGCAACGTCTTTGTGCAGCTTGCTTCCAACTGGGTAAGGCCATCTATCCATCCATACCCTCTACAAGCCTGGTTGGCTCATCTATGCCAGAGAAGGCAGTAGTTCTGGAGAAAAAGAAATCCCTTTTAACTGCGTCACTGGAGCTCTATGGTTGTGTTAGTTGGCTTTTTAAACGCGTACACCCAGCTATGCTATTGGATTAAACAGAAGGCCCCCATGAATTGGATGCTGCCAGGGCCTGCATTCAGAAAGGGTAGCTCTGAGTGCTGATCTAGGACCAGTTTAGCCTTTTAGATCACCATGAATATGATTATATACAGGAACAGCTGATTCTAGATCAGCACAGCTACTCTGTGACCAGGTTTTATAAACTTGATGAATATATGACACAGCCCGTTGAGCGAAATGATCAGATGTCTTTTCAACAACTTGTGCTCGAATGGGGATCCGTTCATCTATAGTGTAACAGTCTTAGTGTTTTGTGAGGCCTACCTCTGGTCCAGAGTTATATAAGGGTGGTTTAGCATCAGAAAGCTGCACATTTAAGGCCCCAGACCAGAGCTAGTGGAGGCTACGCCTTGAACTGGACACCAACTAGTCTGAAAGCCCCTAACTCTGGAGTAGTTCTGACATTGTTCAGAAGGGGATAGGGTGTACTAAAGGAACTAAAAACTAAGACTCAAGAAGACCCCTTAGTGTAATTTAAGGCTAAAAAGAACAAATGCGAACATGTCTGAACCCACCCACATCACCGCCGTGTGTTATCAAAAGGCTGACATGAATGTACATTCATTTGAGCATTACAGAAATAAAAATAAACTAAAATGGCCGCCTGGGCAACTGAGTTGAGGGTGTCACCGTTGTGGTTATCAAGACAACTTGATCATATGAACACTAACTGCCACCCTTTCCCTTCACCTCAACCCTCGCCCAGATTGAAGGCCCGGGTATAAACAACAAATGAGTATGACCACCATTTACAAAATATTAACTAGATCAGTTCGGAATATTATTAGAATCAAAACACCCAGGCCACATACATCGTCTTGTCATCCTTTCCGTCAGGAGGATGCTACAATGCCTATCAAACAGCTAATGACTCTAAAATCACTTTTGATTTATTTACGCCAAAGGTCCAACGGATGGTCACACGGGTCCATTTGTTCAGAGCAGATCGTGGGGCCTGATTGGCCTCGGTGATCGCAGGGGGTAAAGTAAGTGCACGGCCAGACCATGACAGAAGATATAGCGGCAGAGGCAGTGCTCGGAAAGCCCCACGTTCATTTCAACTGGTCCCCTTTGGACAAAAAAAAAATTGCTCCATAGTCTCGGGTTGCACAGGGGTCAGCAGCCTCAGGGACTCGGACACATC
>JACXGI010002124.1:59248-78717 GCA_016801175.1 Esox masquinongy
AGGGCTTTAATTAACACTGACTACAAGGAGGGCTTTAATTAACACTGACTACAAGGAGGGCTTTAATTAACACTGACTACAAGGAGGGCTTTAATTAACACTGACTACAAGGAGGGCTTTAACACTGAATAGAAGCAGGGCTTTAAAACTGGCTACAAGCAGGGCTTTGAAACCAACTACAAAGCTTCAGAACATGCAATATTTAAATGGTTGGTAAAGTCTAAGTATGTGGCACGGGGATATATGCAATCATGTGAATCACTACGTGAGCAAGTGTATTTGTTGTATTTGCTGTGTATTTAAGTCAAAAACATTAACACAGAGCTAGAATCACTTGAAAGGACGTAGGCCATTAGAAGACCCACTGAAGGTTGTCTTTATGTCTATCCAGACCCCTACCGTGTTGACAGGAGGAAGACCCATGCAGTGGTATTCTCTGGGTTGTTGAACTGGTTGATGAGTCTCTCCCTCTCTGACGCAGACGTACTCCCATCCAACCCTGGACATCGACAGACAAGAAGAACACATCAGCATCACAGATCAACACCCTATCTGGTAAACATACTGTGTGTAGCTGAGGGGTCCTGTCTGTAGCGATTATGATGATAACGACTCACTGTAATAGTTGAGGTTGCGGACCCAGGTCTGGCCTTGGTTTTCGGGGGTTACTCGACAACCTGGCATGGGCCGTCTGGACAGGAAGTCTTCAATGACCGTCAGGGTGGACAAGCTCTGACTGTTACACAAATGATACAAATAACGCTAGCCAGCTAGAACCATATAGAAACTTGTCAGTGTAAAGAAAAGACAAACTGGCCAGTCTTGACAAGTTTCCAGTATTGTATGAAATGAAGGTGGTAGGCAGTGTTTGGTGGGAATAAAGTCTTTTATGTCAGAAGTAAAAAGAACAGGTCCAACCTGAAGACCAGAATCTTGTCTCCTCTGCTCACGCTCTCGTCGATCAGGTAAAAGAGCAGCACCATCTTGGCAGAGTTCTCCAGAAGGCCCGTCTGGTAGTTGCTCATGATGTCCTTGGCCTGGAGACACAGAAGAACAAGGAACAGGATGGTAGGTGGTTAAAGGAAACCACCGTTCTTTCATTTCTAGGCGGTGGTCTACGGTTTTACAACAACTTCCCAAATACGGTACAGTGTCAATATTATAGATGTTTCATAACACTGACGTAGCGGGGTTCAACTAGGGCTGCATGCTGTCTGGTTTAACCAGGGTTGCATTCATGAGTTGGCACCGTGGCAAAACTCTTTATAGCTGAAAAACAAGTGTTTCCTATTGAACAGACTCGGGTAGGTGAGTCTCCAAAGTTCTTGCCTATTTGCTTCCTAGTAAATACGAGTCAGGAGAGGTTATCTAACAGGTCCCCATCCAGCCTGTAGTTGGAGAGGTTATCTAACAGGTCCCCATCCAGCCTGTAGTTGGAGAGGTTATCTGACAGGTGGAGGTGTTGTGGTGTTACATACCCATTCGTAGGTAATGACCTGATTGGCCCTCTCTTGGATTGGGTTAAGCGGCGGCAGGGTGGTGTTGACCCGACTGTTGGCCGAGTCGGCCGCTTTGCCCTTCAGGCCGCGGGGGTTAGAGGCCGCCGTGATGTCGTCCAGGTCCAGGTCCTGCTCATTGGCCAGATTCTCCTTCTGGAGGGTCTCGTACAGAACGTCGGGGTGGTTCCAGATCTACAAACAGGAGCGCACGTATGCAGACACACCGTTAGTGAACAGACTTCCGACAGCAAGACCGTCGGCGCGTGCTCGTGTCACCTAGCAGACACCCAGACACACCTTGCAGCAGACGCAGAAGGCCTTGAGTGGGTTGAGGCCCAGCCAGCCGCTGTTGCCCGCCTCTCTGAAGCGGTTCATGAACTCCGTGTAGAGGGCCCTCTGAATGGACGACAGGCGAACCATGATCACGTGCTCCTCCTTGGAGGGCAGCTGGTCCCTCAGCACGTCGTGACCCCGCCTGGGACGAGGACAACAGACAGAGCAGGACGTTATCAGACCCGGAGGGGACACCCACGCCGCCGAAGCTTTGAGACGCTTCGTGCACTCGCGTGCCGTAATAAGACGAGGGGATTTTGGCTAGGTCAGGGGATGGGTCCGTGTCATTGTAAACACAGTGTGGGCTGACTCATCGGGACTGATCCGCTTCGCGGCTCACCTCTGGACGAAGCCCTCCAGCAGGCTGTGGAGGACGTGGCTTCGGTACCTCATCAACCTGGCGTCCTGTGGCGTGCTGTCCACACACTGCCCATTCAGGATGGGCCTCTCGAACATGTTGCTGAACTCCTGCCGGGTACCCAGGAAGTCGGGCCGGACGAAGTCCACCATGCACCAGTACTCGATCAGGTTGTTCTGGAGGGGGTAGCCTGTGAGCACCACGCGCCGTCTGGACCGGATGTTCTTCAGAGCCTGAGAGGTGCTGGCGTGGCAGTTCTTGATGCGGTGACCCTCGTCACAGATCACCACATCTGGGCCGGGCCTGGCAAGGGCCTTCTCGATCCCTGGATGAGGATAGGTGTGTGTGTGTGTGTGTGGGAGGATAGGAGAGAGTGTAAAACACAAGTTGAGAATGTTTGTGAAAGGATTGTGTAGCTCTTCAGAGACCCCCTGTGGCCTTTGTTAACACCATGTTTATTTTATTACGTGTATTGTCTTATTTCGTTGGGAATCGAACCAACAACCCTGGTGTTGTGAGCTCCATGCTCTACCAACTGAGCTAGACCCTTTGACCCCTGACCTTTCATGAGCTCCTGCTGCCTGTCCTCTTCGTCCAGGTCAATGATGACGGGCCCCTGGGGCTTCTTGGACTTCCTCTTCCTGCCCGTCACAAAGCTCTTCTTCAGGGACAACAGGCGGTACATCTCATACCCCATCAGAAGCACGCCTCCGTCACGGGACCACTCCTCCACCACCTTAGCACGGGCCACTGTGGTTCTGTAGGGAGCACACACACACATCAGCACGGGACCACTCCTCCACCACCTTAGCACGGGCCACTGTGGTTCTGTAGGGAGCACACACACACATCAGCACTACTACGTACACACACATCAGCACTGCTATGCGCGCACGCAAACACACACACGCGCGGGCGCGCTCATCAGCACTGACACGCGCGCGCACTCATCAGCACTGACACGCGCGCGCACTCATCAGCACTGACACGCGCGCGCACTCATCAGCACTGACGTGCGCGCGCACACACTCATCAGCACTGACACGCATGCACAAACATCAGCACTGACGCACGCACACTCATCAGCACTGACGCACGCACACTCATCAGCACTGACACGCACGCACACTCATCAGCACTGACACGCACGCACGCACACTCATCAGCACAGGCACACGCACGCACAGCTATGGACACTGCAGCACACACGTAGCAACACGGCAGTGTGCACACACTCTTTGACTGACGATGGTGTATTTTCACTGCCAGGGTGGTGTTACATACTTGTGCTCATCGTTGAGGATGTGGACTTTGAAGGTGCGTCCGGTGACCACGTCAGGGTCATTGTCTGGGGGCAGGGAGTCTTGGGCCGGGAGCCAGAGGTTAAACTCCGCCAGCCAGTTCTGAAGCGTGTTCACCTGTGGGGGGGAGAGATAAAGACAGATGCATGCAGAACGCTGTGCCGACAAACCAATCTCCTCCCTGGGGGTGGGGGGCGTACTTACCGGGACGATGGAGAGGACGGTGTGGGCCCCGGTGTGCCTCAGCAGGATGTCTATGAAGGAGATGACCTGCAGGGTCTTGCCCAGCCCCATGCTGTGGGCCAGGATACAGCCGAAACCACTACTGCTCTTATAGCGCTCCAGAGACTCCACCAGGTTATCGTAGAGGAACCGGATCCCACCCACCTGGGAAGGAACAAAAACAGGTTGTCATGTTTACCAGCCTGTCTTGGCAGGGGGCGTCGTGGCGGTGTGTCGGTCAGCTGGGGTACCTGGTGCGGTTTGACGGCACGGGCCAGCTGAGGGGCGAGGTACAGGTCCACCTCCTCCGTGGGGTGGTTGATGTTGACCAGGACTCGTCCCTGCGCGTCTGGCTGGTTCAGCAAGTCGTTGATGTGGGCCCCGCTGCTCTCGTCCGTGGCCCCGGTACCCTCGTCCTCTTCGTCGTTGGCCGACTCGCTGCTGACCTGCAGCGTATCTTCGTCCCCGGAGCTCAGCTCGATTACGTCTGGGTACCGGAACGATTTAGATGGGAGTTATTGTACACAAACGAGAAAATATAAACGGTATGTACAGTTAGGTCTGGAAATATTTGGACACTGACACAATTTTCATAATTTCGGCTCTTTACACCACCACAACGTATTTGAAACGAAACAACAACTTTCAGCTTTAATTCAAAGGGTTGAACAAAAACATTGTATGAAACGTTCAGGAATTGCCACTATTTTCATACACAGTCCCCTTATTTCAGGGACTCAAATGTAATTGGACAAATAACACAATCACAAATAAAACGTTCATTTTTAATACTTTGTCGAGAATCCTTTGCAGGCAATGACTGCTTGAAGTCTGGAACGCATGGGCATCAACAAACGCTTAGTTTCCTCCTTTGTGATGCTTTGCCAAGCCTTTACTGCAGCTGTCTTCAGTTGTTGTTTCTTCGTGGGTCTTTCTGCCTTAAGTTTTGCCTTCAGCAAGTGAAATGTGTGCTCGATCGAGTTGAGATCAGGTGATTGACTCGGCCATTGCAGAACAATCCACTTCTTTGCCTTAAAAAACTCCTGGGTTGCTTTCGCAGTATGTTTTGGGGCATTGTCCATATGTAAAGGGAAAACGCTGTTCAATCAACTTCGCTGAATTTGGCTGAATCTGAGCCTACAATACATGCCTACACTTCAGAACTCATCCGGTTGCTTCTGTCACTTCATCAATAAACACTAGTGACCCAGTGCCATTGGAAGCCATGCATGCCCATGCCATCACACTGCCTCCACCGTGTATTACAGATGATGTGGTATGCTTTGGATCATGAGCCGTTCCAAGCCTTCTCCATACTTATTTCTTCCCATCATTCTGGTACAGGTTGATCTTAGTTTCATATGTCCAATGAATGCTGTTCCAGAACTGGGCTGGCTTTCTCTGATGTTTTTTGGCAAACACTAATCTGGTCTTTCTGTTCTTGAAGCTTATGAATGGTTTGCACCTTGTGGTGAACCCTCTGTATTTGCTCTCGTGAAGTCTTCTCTTTAAGGTCCTGCTACAATATCTCAATGGGGTTTAGGACAGGGTCGGCCAAAATGAGGTGTGGCTGTTTGAAAAGGTATTCGAACACCTGACCCTAATAATCCCTTTCAACGGGTTGAATTAACTAGGGGGCCAAAACATTTTCCCCACCAAAAGATCACATCTTTATTACCGAGCACAAGAAACAAATGAAGCAAGCAACTAATTTTGTTGCATTTTATTTTCCTCTCATAATGTCTCAACAAACAACAAAAATATGCAAAAAAATAGGGGGGAAATGTTTTCCAATGGAATTGAATGTTAGTTTATTTAGCTTTCCTACAGTCTCACCGTCTCTGACAGCAGGCTTGAGAGCGGGCTTGATAGGGGGGAGAGCTGGTGGCTTGATCTCTTCCTCCTCCTCCTCTTCCTCCTCCCCACTGCTGTCACTGCTGTCCAGGCAGATGATGTCCTGCCTGGCCAGGAATGCAGCCTCTAACGACCCCTGACCCTGTAAGTCCTCGTCCCCGGGCCTCACCGTCGGCACGTCACCTGGAGGAGATGGGGACACCCACAGACATCAGCCAGACAATCAGAGACCAAAACACTGACAGACAGGCCGGGGGTGTGGCAGAATCCCTAGCTGAGGCTGGAGAGGGAGGTCACCTGCAGGAGGTGCCTCTATGACGGGCTGGGCAGAGAAGTCCTTCCTCTGCTGCTCCAGACGCCTCAGCCTCTCCAACTCCTCCTGCTGGGCTGCCTTGGTCACCGCCTCCATCTGGTGCTCCTTCAGCAGCTTCCTGTAAGGGGACAGGGTTGGATGAGTGGAGAGAAGGAGGAGAGGGGGATGGGTTAGAGGAGGAACAGAGGATGGGTTAGAGGAGGAACAGGGGATGGGTTACAGGAGTTGGGGATGGATGAAGGAGATGAGGAGTGGAGAATGGGTCGGAGGAGAGGAGGATGGGTCGGAGGAGAGGAGGATGGGCTGGAAGGGAAGAGGAGTGGCGGATGGGTTGGAGGAGAGGAGGATGGGTTGGAGGAGTGGAGTTAAGGAGAGGAGGAGTGTGGGATGGATTGGAGGTGAGGAGTGTGGGATAGGTTGGAGAAGAGGAGGATAGGTTGGAGGTGAGGAGTGAAGGAGAGGAAGAGTGTGGGATGGGTTGGAGGAGAGGAGGATGGGTTGGAGGTGAGGAGTGAAGGAGAGTGGGATGGGTTGGAGGAGAGGAGGATGGGTTGGAGGTGAGGAGTGAAGGAGAGGAGGAGTGTGGGATGGGTTGGAGGTGAGGAGTGAAGGAGAGGAGGAGTGTGGGATGGGTTGGAGGAGAGGAGGATGTAACAGAAAAGTAGCCATGTGAAGGCTGTGTCCTACCTGATGTTCTTCCTCATGTGTGCTGGTTTGGAGGGTTTAACAGGCTTAGGGTCCTTGGACTTGGGATCCTTGGGCTTCTTCTTCTTGCCTGGAGAGGGTTTGTCCTGGCTGGGGCTCTCAGGGCGGGACGAAGGGGTTTTGGTCTTTGAAGACTTGGAGGCCCTTAGTTTCTTATTTTTGCCTTCAGGGGGCTTGTCCTTTCTGGGGCTCTCCGGGCGGGAGGGAGGCTGGGAGCTGGGGCCAGACGGGGGCTGGGAGCGAGACGCAGGCCTGGAGGGGGGCTGAGACGGGGGCTCGGAGGGTGAGGTAGCGGAGGGGGAGTCCCTCCCTCCCTGGGTCTCCGTCTCTGTACTGCCCTGGCCACTCTCTGGCCGCTCTGAGGGTGACGGCAGCAGGACATTATAAATCAGTCAGGGAATAAAGTGAGTCAAACAAGCCCTCAGGGTTCCAGAAAGGAACCCTTCTGGGAAAACGCATTGTTTCCACTGGTCTGTCCACTCTAATGCATTGTTGACACTGGTCTGTCCTCTCTTGTCTGTCCTCTCTAACGTTTTGCTTACACTGGTCTGTCCTCTCTAAAGTTTTGCTTACACTGGTCTGTTCTCTCTAACCTGTTGTTTACACTGGTCTGGCCTCTCTAACCTGTTGTTTACACTGGTCTGTCCTCTCTAATGCATTGTTGACACTGGTCTGTCCTCTCTAATGCATTGTTGACACTGGTCTGTCCTCTCTTGTCTGTCCTCTCTAACGTTTTGCTCACACTGGTCTGTCCTCTCTAACCTGTTGTTTACACTGGTCTGTCCTCTCTAACCTGTTGTTTATACTGGTCAAGCCTCTCTAACGTTTTTTTTACACTGGTCTGTCCTCTCTAATGTGTTGGTTACACTGGTCTGTCCTCTCTAACCTGTTTATACTGTCTATACTGGTATGTCTGTAACAATGTGGGCCACGTGACATGGCAGTTCCTCAGACAAGTTCATGACAAATGGCACCCAATTCCCTGTGTATTGCACTGCTTTAGGGGCCATGGGAACACAGACAGTGAATAACTGATTGTTTGATTACATTAGCGGAATCTTTGTCTTTAGCACATTTCTTAGCACCTGGCTGCTTCTCAGCCATTCCCAAACAAAGTCTTAGTGATGTGACGTTGTCACTAGCAACAGGAAGAACTGAGAATATTGCAGTTGAGCACGACGCACAGAAAGTCTGTCAATTGGTTTGCTGTGATTTGATGTGGCAGTTCTGGAACTCTGATAAGAACAGTCAAGGGGTTCGATAGAAGATTCTGAGCTCTCATGTTTTGTGGACATTGGAACAACTGCTGCTGGCTTTGTGTATCATGACCTTTAATATGGCTCACATGCTCTGCCCCCCTTTGATGGTTCAGGAAATGAAATGGCTACTCATCTTTCCAATAGATATCTCAACAACACTGCTGGTTATCCAAGCGTTGAATAGGAGGGCAACAACCATTTCTGTGGTGAAGCATTGATGAAAAACATTTATAGTAACCTTTAAAATATTGATATATGGAGAAAATATCTATGCTAATCTTTTGCATTTGAAGTATGACTTCTTTTCAAAGGAGACTCTCCTTATTCATTCTCATTGTTTCTTTTATTCAAATGCAAATCAGCAGCAGACAGTTAAAGTAGAGACACAGAGGTGAATGGTGGAAGTGGGTATTGAACCCAGGAATCCCTCAGGGAGGCACATATTTGCATGGAGTGACAGGAGTTTAACCACTGGTTCACTGCTCCGACCTGACATTTACATTTAGTCATTTAGCAAAGAGCGTTATACTGTGTGACTCCCAGTTAGTGTGTACATATTCAGATGGGACAGCCACACAAATCAGTAGTGGTAAGTGGATTCTGCTCAGCAAAGTAGCCATCAGCAAGGTCTGTGTTCGAAGGAAGACAATACATAATAAACACAGCAAGCCTTAGTCCCTGAAGGCAATGGAGGGGGTGATGGTGGAGTTCTTCTAAATTACAAGTTCACCAATGATATTTGTGTATCTATTCAGTGTTTGGAAGCACTATCACCAGCCATGTGTGCGAAATGGGTGAAAATGAAAGGTGATTCTACTCCCCAAACCAGACTCCTGAATGGGGGTGACTGCGATCCATTAAGAAGAGACGAATTGAAGTGAATTAGACTTACTTCTAGAATGTTGTCTTCTGTTCTGACCCGGTTCACCTGCACCAGTCGCTACACTTAGACACTTCTAATTACCAGTTTCATGATGGAGATTCACGTTTGCATTAGTATATTGCCTAAATAAAGATTCTGACGGCACTATCTTGACAACGTTACTGTCTTACTATTGTTAATATATATTCTACTGTTTATTTATTTTTTTAGTTTTTTTTTTTACATTATCCACTACTTATTACAGTTCTTATTACATGTTTGTCAGCACTGTAGAGGAAGTTTAATAATCCAAGCTTTTAATTGCCAATAATGCTGTTACTGTGTAATGACAAACATAACTGCAAACTTTGACTGTAAAGAACCAGTATTCAATTGTAAGCACTTCAACAAAGGTGACATGAAAAAGACCCTGCCACTCACCAACGGCGTCGTCTTCATCATCCCTGTCGTTGTCAACCTCCTCATCATCATCCTCTTCAATCTCCTCATCCTCGTCCTCCTCCTCTTCAAGTTCTTCTTCTTCGCTGTTAACGCTGGGGTCCAGGTCGCTTCCTGAGATCGCCTCTTCAGACATGGCGTCCCACAGAGCTCAGAGAGCATTACCTACACATGTTCACTGGGGATACCTGCAGTCAGAGAGCCCACAGAACACCCTGTGAGCCATGGGTCAACAAAGGCCACATGTTACCCTGGCCGTTACTAAAAACAACATCTCAAGGTAAAGAATATGTGAATAAGCTTGGCCGGGTGGGTGGGGTTTGATGGAACGGGTGAAGCGGGCACTCAGTCTATTGTTCTGAATCAGGGGCTGCCTTGCTGGGGGTTGGAAAACAGGATGCAAACTGGGTAACAGAAATTGAATTATATTTGATGTTCAGGCCAATTCAGAGTGGTCGCCATTCTACATTTCTGAATGACCAAAGTCTTACTGAAAACACAGTGGCTGCTCAGAGCAGATACACACGACACGGATCGTTCCATTTCCATGGCAGAATATTGCTAGATTCATAAGCGAAGGAAAAATCTTTATTGTTCATTTTTTAAAGGTTAAGCAGGTATATTTTCCTTTTACGATGGTGCTCATTCATAGCTGTGGGGTACACAATCATGTTGACAGTACAACATACAAATGTGCATGGGAAAACAACGGAAGCATGGTTACATAAACCCCCATCAGCAATAAATAAATGGATAAACGCTCATTTTCATGATCTTTGACAGGGACGTGCCCAGGAAGTCAGAATCTGTCACTGCAGCGAGCTGCTGTAGGTTTCTAAAGCTGACATTCAGAAAGAGCCAGAAACAGGAAAGGGAGCTTGTGTTTGTTTGTGTTGTAAAATGTGTGTGACAGTGTCTCTGAGCAATGTGTGCGAGCGAGAGAGGGAGGCGGCAGAAGTGTGAGCGAGCCGGCCAATTACATAAGAGCTCAGTTACATAACTGGCAATAGCCACTCAGACTGTGCCTTCCCTTGTACAGCAGGATTTATAGGATAACCCAATACACAGAGAGCACAGGCTCTCTCCCTCTCACCTTACTGACCTCACCTACAGACACCTAACGTTACGCACAGCCTCTTCTATAGTGGCGATACCAGAAAATGCTCAGTACCAACAGGCCTAGTGATTTATCGAGGACCCTTGACTGACAACGACAAAACAACGCAGAGAAGTTTGAGCTAGAGGAATGTGTGGTTTTAAACGTAATAAATCCACCAGCGTCGGTTACTGCTGACTGGACCACTTAAAGCTATAACATTGGCAGTCGGAGTAGTGATTTCATGGGTAAAATTAAAAACTGATACAAACAAATCTTGGGACAGAGGACAGGTACACCTGGTTAGGTGAAGAGCTGTCTAGTGAGGTAAAGCAATTCAAAAAGGAAAAGTCACAAACTAGAGGCTCTAATGTGATCATTTCCTTCCCCATTTTCTACACACAAGCCGACTTCATCGGGGTATCACGTCAAACGCTGCAGGTTAGATGATTAAATCTGGTTTCATGAGACACATATAGCCGTTTGTAATTGTGATCAAGATTGTTATTGGTCAATTTAGCAGTAACACATTAAAACGGGACCTGAAGAGATTAAAGATCATAAATGTGACCTTCTGCCACGTTCTGTACAAAAACTAAAAAACACCTAGAACTGCATTGAAGCCTCTGCTTTGCAGCTTTCGCTTTCCTGTAGCAAACTAATGTCAAGACAGATATGACGTGTTTTTTCATCCTCATCACACAGTTCTAGTTCCTTTCCATGGTCACATGACCGTGCCATCAGTGTCACCGCCTCCGGCCCGTTCGTTCATGTCCTGCAGTAGGCAGTTGCACACTCCCTGCCGTGCATTTAACAACGATGGAAACTCCTTCCAGGCAAAGCTTTGAAAAACCAATCCTATGCTTTTCTAACCATGATGGGGGAGATAATTTGGAGGAGGGGCAAAGCCAGAGAGACATCTCCCTCTCCAGAGCCCCCGGAGCCTAATGCTGCTGTCCGGCTGATATCTGCTGCACTGATGTGATGTATCATTTCTGCACGTGGTTGTTGAGCACAATATGATGTTTAGGCCGTGGGTCCAGTGGTCTAAGCCACTGTCTTCACTGCACATGTACTGCCGCCGTGCAGGTTAGAATCTGACCTGCTCTTTCAGCAAAAAAAAAGAAATAAACTCTCTTTCTCCGCTGTCCATTAAGCTAAAAGGGCTAGAAAAAAAATATACCTTCAAAATATAAGTAATGCTATTGATTAGCATAACATACGCACTGCAGTTTAATAGCAAACAGCATATTGCTATCTAGATAACTGGGCGATATCTGATAAGAAATCTGTAATTGGATTTGCACAATACAGCCTATAACAAGATCATTTTAAAACCCTACTACATTTAATAAAACAATACTCCAAATCAAGCATCATCACTGTCAGTTTGCCCTAGTTTGTTTGAGCATAAAACCATCAGAATGAAGATTGGATAAAAACATATTGGGGCCCAGAATGTATTATTTCAGGGGTGGGAAGAGAATTCTGAATAGAAACCTGCCATATCAAAAAAAAAGTTGTGTTATTAGCTGTTGCGTTTTTCATCTTCGACAGGTTACCAGGGCTGTAAATACAAAGCAACTCAGACAGCAGGATCACAGATCCAGGATTTGATCCCTCATGTTCATTAATTTCATCATCCAAAGGTCAAAACTGATCCGCAACCATAAATCAGCACTCCAGTCCTACCATGCCTGGCGACATTCTGTCCTACAGCTGACGGTGAGGGCACCAGAGCTGAAATACTGTTCAAAAGGTGTAAAACCTAACTGAGGCGGCTGCAGCATTTAACACGGTCAGAATAACTGATCAGTGAATGCGCCTCTCAAATCCAATGAACATTCAGATCCTTTGTGATTGGTTCCCATTGTGAACAAAGTTTCAGACAATAATCACAAAGTATCGAGAGGTTTTCATTAATACAACCTCCAGAATCACATTTTTACACACTCAAATGCAGTGGCTTATAAAATAGCGTATGACCACCACATTGAGTACAACGTACTATAGACACCTACTCCACCTCAATCTGCAAGCTAGTTTGTGATATACAAGGAAGGTCAATATCAATAAAACCCTGTATGTCTTTAAATTCTGTTGACAATACAATGTGTCAAATGTTAAATCCTATCACCCAGCGAAGGTATTGCATCTTGCCAATGATAATTCAGTCTTAGTTACATGCACATTTAAAAGAAAAACTTCAACATTGTTGATATTTTAGCAGACGACCCCGTCGACATTGGAAAATACATATAACGGAAGGATCTGAACTTGAGAAATTGCTTCTAGACAGAAATCATGAGTGTTACAAAAAATATTCTCAAGAACATCTAGATGCCATCGTCATTAACCTGTCACTTTCTCTATTGCACCCCCCAACACACACACAATATTGAGAATCCTATATAAAATGCACGAGATTATAACCATCTCGGATCAGTAGGTAGATAGCAATGTTACTTAAAATCACAAACTGAATGTGGCCTAATTACTTAACAGATGTAGCCAAGTTGGCTGGCTTCCTTGTTATTTCCTACCCTTGGCATACTACCCCAACGCCGTTATCTACTAACGAATATCATCATAACAAACATGTTGATACTGGTATTAGCAAGCAATCGTCAATCATATACCGAGATTTAAATAATATAGTTTCAGTAATTAAATGCTAATATCGGCGTAAACATTGCTACGAAAAGCTAACGTTAGCACTAGCAAGCTATATAGCCCATTCATAGATAGAGTAATTACAGCAAGCAAGCTACCTTCCTGTAGTAACTGTCTAGCTATGTTAGCAACCTATACATATATAGCTACAATACGGTAGCTAGTAAATAACGCTTACTATGTTACTTTTCCTCAATTAGTTAGCAAGCTAACGTTCAACGCACCAGTTCCACAAACATTAACAAACAAGTTCTAAATAGCGACTGCACAAACACGAACGTTAGCTAGCTAGCTAATTCGTGCGTGATTGAGCATCTACCTAGCTAGGTTGATGTTGGTGAGCTAGCGTTACGTTAGCATACAATCATCGCTGTTTCAGGCAAGGTCTATTGTCCAGAGGATGGCAAATCTAGAAAGCCTCTTATGACACATTTTTTTTCTGAAACACAAATCAAGTTCGAATCAAAAAGCTTCCAAGTTGTACTTACATTGTTCATTCCCTTAGGAAATCTTAGTGATGATTTGTTTATGATTAATCAATTTTTTATAAACAGTGTATTTTTTTTTAAATAATTCCTCCTAACAGTTTTTTCAAGGGTATCAGTAACAATGGTCCCCTGCACCATGGAAAAACCCCCCACAACAACTTAGTTCCGGAGGCACTCTCGAATACCCTAAACACTGTTCAAAAGCAGCCCAAAACTGCAATCTGCAAAGGCACAAAATGTCAGTTTTTAAAAAAGAATTAATGTAACTAGTTACAAAAATTTAATTAGTTAATGTTAATAGCATATCAGTTAGTGTTCACGTTTTTTAAAATATACATAAATATACAACACGACAAAGTACGTTAGGGCGCCATCTGTCGACATAGTCTTGAATTGAGACTAGATGGTTGTGGTTAGAAGGGATGTGACTAATGTCTATGTGACGTCACACTCTCGTGAGAGTTTAAAAGCCTACATTGGAAATCGGGATATTTCAAAGTCTTTAGCAATAATTTGTTTCCTCTGAATAAAAATGTAGACGTTAATTATGCTGTAAATGTATGGTAAAAATCGCTACAATCACGGTGCTTTAGCTGTCATCGACTTGGAACGCCTTGTATTTGGAAGTACTTGTCCCCTTGGTGTTCTTAAATCATTGATTACAGATTTTTTAGACTGATTTCTTGACCTGCCCATGTTTTAATTTTCTCTTTTTATGATTTTGATTTAATCATGCAATTTTATGTTTTTTTATTAGATTATGTATATTAGTTTAATGTTGTCTACTATTTTGAAATAACTTTCTGCTGCCCATCTTGGCTCGCTCTTGAAAAAGAGGTAATCTCAATTAGATAAAACCCTTCATAGAAGACTGCCCAATGTTGATCAAATTGCTGTCCAGTTTCCACAGACACACACGCACACACTGTAATCACACATGTTGTTGCTACTATTTATCATCATTCTGCTGCTACCCTTGTCTATATGTACAGAACCCAAACTGACCAGTACCCTCCATCACACCAACGGTCTCGGTACTGGAACTCCTGGGAAATAGCCAAGTTATTGTTATTCATGTAATTTTGTGTAAATGTTATGGTCCCGAAACTATCGAAAGATTAATGCATAAAATATTGTAAGTTTCTCTAGATAAGAGTATCTGCTAAACGACTAGAATGTCAATGTAGATGGATCTTGTTGGAAAAGGGCCTGGAAATAATGATTTGGACAGGTGTGGTATAACAACTATCTCGCTATCGACTTGGAAGTTTGAGTGAGAGTTTGACGTCACTTCGACATTAGATGCATCCCTTCTAGTCATTACCACCTTACCGAAGTCGCATCTAAATTACGTAAAATTAGAGCGTTCAGACTGTCGTTCTTTTGTGCAACTATCCATATAGCTGGCTACGGTACTTTAGAAAGGGGGTTTCTTCGTTCCTTTTGCTAATTGGAGCCAACGTATGTGATGATTCTGTGAATATGGATTGGCGGAGTACTTAGCCAGATGCAGTTTGACTGTGTGTATATGCAAAATGAACAAAGGGTGGCTGGAACTCGAGAGTGACCCGGGTAAGAAGCTAACGCTAACTGCTACTGTATCATATTCGTTTTCAAATAAATGAATCCCTAATCGGAGTGTTTGATGACATCAATTCAGTTTTACTTTCAGTACACATAGTATGTTTTATAACAATTGACGCTATAGTTTTATGTCAGTCCAAGTCACAGTTAACGGTGGGGCACCTAGCTAGTTGCGCCAGGACTCCAGATGCCTAACGGTGTCTGTTTGTATGATCAATGCTCCAAAAGTGTTGCATGCTACATTAACGTGTGGGTTTCTATTGTGTTTGCAGGGCTGTTCACGCTCTTGGTGGAGGATTTTGGTGAGTTGATTTGACCGATTCGCTGCTAGTAGTAAACTACACTAGATACCTTTGAACAAAAGATCTAGTTTGTTTATTTCACATTTTTGTTTAAAATGTACTGTAGGTGTGAAGGGGGTCCAGGTAGAAGAGATATACGACCTACAAAGCAAGTGTCCAAGGTATGGGACAATGCTGGATCTCAAATGGCATCATATTCACTAGTCAGTGCAACAGTAGTGAACTATGTAGTGAATAAGGTGCTTTTTGGAATGGGGACACTATGACAACCTAACTGCAAGCCTCAGATTCAGACCACTAATGTATGTGAGACTGACACTTGTGGACCACTGTCAGGTATTGTTAATATCTCCTCTCTTTGTCGACACCTGCCACAGTCCAGTCTATGGCTTCATCTTCCTGTTCAAGTGGATTGAAGAGCGAAGGTCTAGGAGGAAAGTCTCTACCTTGGTGGACGAGACGTCTGTCATCGATGATGACATCGTTAATGACATGTTCTTTGCTCACCAGGTGAGTCTGTTTAATCCTTGACTATATGGTCTTCCACACCATAGGTCTTGGTTATATTGTGCCAGTAACCGAAAGGTCACTGGTTCTAATCCCGAAGCCACCAAGGTGAAACAAAAATCTGTCATTGTGCACTTAACCCTAATTTCTTGGTAAATCGCTCTGGATTAGAACATCTGTGCGATAACTAAAATCTGAAAAGTAACGCTATATATATAACGCTGTGTATATATATATATATATATATATATATATATATATATATATATATATATAATAGGGAGAGACAGAATATATGATTCTCAGGATGTGTTGCATTCTATAATTCCCTTTTGGATATGTCAAAAAGCTCTTGGTTTGAGCTCCTGTGAGATGCAGTGGGCTATGCACCACCAGGTCCAGTCTAGGTTTGAGCCTTGACTTTGCCTCCTGCTGGGTGTGGCTGCTTGTCCCACACGGTGGTGGATGCTGGCCACTAAGCCAGAGGTGGGGCGTGGCTTTGTGAACAGGGATTTCTTTGCATCATCACACTCTAGCAATTCCTTCAGGCAGGTCAGGCACTTGCATACTAAACGTAGGTTGTTAGTCGAGGGCAATGACCTAACTGTGGTTATGCTAGCTTCCTGGTTGAGTGAGCACCCTGAAAACAAGCAGAATGACTTGGTGCGAGATATCCCGTAGGAAGCATGTACTGATCTTCATCTCTTTTTTTAGGAGGGGGGGTTGCTGCTATGAGACAAGATTGTTAATATAATTGGCAGGGATTTTCCTGCATATAAAACGCAAAGGCGGCTGCTTTCCCAAAATCTCGCACCGCCTCTGTGTGTCAGTATGGCAAAACATAATTTTGCGCTCATACGCTAAATAGCCTACCAGCGATATACTGCAGCAAATGCGTAGGAGGAATGTTTTTTTATATTGGCAGTGTTGCCAGATGGGTAGGTTTCCTCCACAATTGAGCTATTTTTAATGGGCTTGGGCGGGTCAATTTAGGATTTTATAGAATCCCGTGCAGATTTCACGGTTTACTGTCAATGATCTGGCAACCTTGCACACAGGACCTTACTGGTCGTGATGTCGTGGAGATGAGTAACATCGAAAAAACAAGTGCACCTAGTTTTCTTTTACACCCAGGCATGTCAAAATATCTACATAAAACGTAGCGCCTGAACTACATCCATGTTAATGTTTCAGATGACGTCTAGTAGAATCACAGATTTTTTTTTCAACAGAGTTTGCGAGACAGACATAGATGACTGGTAAAAAGACGATTAGATTAGGGTATGTAGGCTAATGTCCCCAACAACATTTATATGCAATATACAGTGTAAATATATATACAATTAACATATTTAAGTCACCAACAATATAAACATGAACGTGAAGATGCTGGATGAGCGCAAGCAGCATAGCCAAGTAGCCTACAGCTGAAGGAGGTCGAGAGAGGAGGATAAATAATGTGGCGTCAAGGCAAGGATGGAGGAAAAAACAACGCAACAAGGCTGTAATATATACAGCCCTGATGTGTTTTTAATGAAAGTCAGATTAACAAGCACATAGTATTACAACGAAAATAGACAACAATAATATTGATTGTGATTAATTCTAAAGCTTGATGAGTGATTTCATATTTTTTATGTGATTCCTAGATCTTCTTATAAACATAGTTTTGATGCTCAATGGCAAAATGTTTTCGGGTGGCTCAGACATAATGAAGAGGGAATGATATGCTCTGTATGCTAGAAGCATTGTGGAGCCAATGTGTTTGGGGGCTTAGGAAAAGAGCCAAGCAGAAACTGTAGGCTGGATGCACTTAAATTCTATAAAATGTCTACTAGTCTTGGACAGGCAGATGAGAACAAAAAAAAACACATCAGGGTAAAATCCTACATATGCAAAAAAAGTAAAAAATATGTAACATGTTAATACGTAAAGAATAGATTTATTGCTTGTTTTTTGGTTGCTATTGGATTAAGGAGGACATTGTAGTGTGCATTAGCTGCTCAAGTGGACATGAACAACAGGGCAGATTTAACACTATGATAGTTTTCTTTTTCAAGTGGCCAGATGATATATAAAGTATATCACAGAGGGGCGTCCGTTAGAACGCGGGGTAGAGGGGGTTTGGGTACCATGAAATTGTCAAGAGGAGGTGTGTTAAGATATGTATTTTTTTTTCTCAATGTCCTTATGTTCCTGTTGTTTAGTTTCTTCTCCCTGTTATTTCTGTGCCCAGCTCATCCCCAACTCCTGTGCCACCCATGCACTTCTGAGTGTGCTTCTGAATTGTAGTGGGGTTGAGTTGGGCACTACTCTTAGCCGCATGAAGACCTTCACTAAAGGCTTTGGTCCCGAGGTGAGGCACACACACACACAAACTACACACACACACAAACTACACACACACACAAACACACACAAACCACACACACAAACTACACACTTCTCTACAATTTCTATTATGGTGTGTCATGATTCAGTTACATTTCGTTTTTTAGAGTAAAGGCTACGCCATTGGAAATGCCCCGGAGCTGGCTAAAGCACACAACAGCCATGCCAGGTAGGAGGGGTTGTTAGATTTTCTACCACGGACTTTTATCCGCATAGAAAACATACTTATTTGTTGCAGTAGGTTGTTGCTACTGTGTTCAGTAATGAATGTTACCCAGATTTACAACCGTGGCTCTGCCACCTTGCGACAGACCGTCTGGAAAGGATCTGACTGTCACGCCTCTTTTGTTCCCATGAAGACCGGAGCCCCGGCACCTGCCGGAAAAGCAGAACGGGATCAGCGCCGTGCGGACCATGGAGGCTTTCCACTTCGTCAGCTACGTGCCCATTAAAGACCGCCTGTTTGAGCTGGACGGCCTCAAGGCGTACCCCATCGACCACGGTGAGAAGGAGGCTCGGCGGAGCAGTATTCATCCACAGTGTGGCAGCGCGACCCGTCACTACGGAGACCACAATGCCAGTCCTATGACACTTGACTCGTAGGGCTCTGGTCAACAGGGGTACACTATGTAGGGAGTAGGGTGTCATTCATGTCCCACGTCAGGAGAACACTCCTGCGGCCACTGAGTTTGGGTAGAACAGGAAACCAGCAGGCCGCTGCCCCTGTAGTGTACAGGTGGAATACCGCTGGTCTGGGTTAAAGGGTGTTGGTGGGTAGTGAGTTTAATACAAGCGGTCTGTTTCTGTCTGTCTCTCAGGGCCATGGGGAGAGGAGGAGGAGTGGACAGATAAGGCACGACGGGTCATCATGGAGAGGATTGGCTTGGCCACAGCTGGGTGAGGGCATCTTCTGGCCCCATCACAATTAATGGAAATGACACATGCGCACGTATATGCAGGGCCTAGGACGCACGCACACACTCACACACACATACTTCTCTTCCCATCCCAGGGAGCCCTACCATGATATCCGCTTCAACCTGATGGCAGTTGTCCCTGACCGCAGGGTGAAGTATGAGTCCAAACTGGAGATCCTGAAGAGGAACAGACAGACAGTTCTGGAGGGGCTACAGCAGGTGTGTGTGTGTGTGTGTGTGTGTGTGTGTGTGTGTGTGTGTGTGTGTGTGTGTGTGTGTGTGTGTGTGTGTGTGTGTGTGTGTGTGTGTGTGTGTGTGTGTGTGTGTGTGTGTGTGTGTGTGTGTG
>JACXGI010002125.1:8375-78463 GCA_016801175.1 Esox masquinongy
CACACACACACACACACACACACACACACACACACACACACACACACACACACACACACACATGCTCTCTTTCACTCTCTCTTTGTGACACACGTGCAGGCACACACATGCACACTCTTTCAGTCTCTCTGTCACACACACAGTGCCTAGCCCAGCAGCACATGCAGGCCCTGCCCAGCTCAGAGAGGCGTCCCCTGAGGCAGGAGGATTCGCTAGAGGAATTTTAATGACTAATTACATTTTAGTTGCTAGTGATTAAGAAACAAGGAGGATTTTAGAGGACCCCAAGAGCTCAGTGCTGGCGCATCTTCCCAGTTCACACGTACCTCCATAAAGAGAAATGAGACGCAAATTAAAACTCTCCCACGACTCCGCACAAGTGTAAAGCGCTGGACGAGCGAGACAGAGGGGAAAAGAGGCCGTTGACTTTCGAAGTTACTGCCTTTGTCTTTAACATTTTCAGTGGGTCAGCCATTCATGTGTGGGACAGTTTATCGTGCATTTATTTCAACATCATTAGGCACACAAATGCCAGTGTCATCAAAATAATGTGGTATTCCATATCAAAAAATTCCCTCTTTGCGCACGAAGATTGAGTTAATTTCCACAGACTGTCATCAGCGTGATGGATATTGCAGTCAGTCTCCTGCTCAGTATCGTCAGAAAGACCTTAGAGTCACAGTTTGCATAATTTATAGAGTCAGAGAAGACAATGTTCTTTTACAAATAGTCCAAGGATGGCTGACTGAACTCACATTGGCTTGAAAATGATTTAGGACCGGGGAAATGACAGAGCCTTAGCCCACATGAGTGTCACTGTCCTGATCATGAAGACTCCTCTCTCCAAACGCACCCCAATGACCTTTCAACTTCACAGAACACTGGAGCTTATTGGCTTATCCTCTATGACAGCAGCCCTGGCAGTCATTGCTTAACACATCAAGTTACCAAAATGTTTTGTCAATGTTAATATCTTCCCTTCCAATTGATCCCTGAAGAATAGATATGCATATTTCCCCTCTAAAACAGAAACAAATATCACAGAGCAGCGTTTTTTTCCATCGCATCACTCTCTAACCTTTAGGGAATGTTGCCAGATCATGATGTTCAACAGGAACAGTCGTTTCTAAGCTAACATCAGTGTGAAGGAAATTTAAAATGGAGAGGCCTTTGATCAATAGATAAATATTCGGAGCATCTCTGCAGGGCCAAGGCACAATGCAGTCAGTCAATACTCATCTCATCAATGAGAGCAAATACAATTGATCTGGAGAGCTAGCGTTTACCACTTAGAACTGAACTGAAAAACGCCTGCTTCTATACTCCTGAGGGTTGTTCATAGAAACACTCTGTCTGTGTCTATAGTGCTACGGGTCATACACGCTCCAGTACAGAACATCCACCATGTAATTCCAGATAATGAGCTTGCAGAACACTGACACGCGCTACAAGACTAAACATACTATACATGTACTGCACATGGATGAGACCTCTATTGAATTAGTACTTGATTTTCTCCATATCAAAACATATATGTATTTCTTGGATTTGTTTTTGGTACATGCTTCATTAACAACCAGTGTAGACCAACAGGGAAGTGTGTCCTTACACTAGGAGGTTGACGATGAATGCAAACACATTTTGGCTCATATCAAATCCCCAACGTGTGCAGCTGAACATCAAGGCTACATAGGTGCAGGCCAGATTTTATTTACAGATAAAATAGCACCATGTACAACTCATCTCTTCCTTGGTCTCTCTGTAACCGGCCAGACCTGGTGGCTATGTATTGCATAGTTACCTTGGCCCACGGTCACACACAGAAGCAGACAGATGGCTTTAACTCGGCTTTTACCAGTTGGAGCGGAGAGCACCTCAGCTCATCAAAGGCTTCTCTCTCCCAATGCCTTTTTCAAAGACCATCTGTATCCATCCCCGCAAACTAAGATAGAACAAGGACATTTTCCCTCTTCCTCTCGTTTCCTGTCTCTCTGATTAGGCTGTGAGAGTTTTTTTAAATGTATTTAACGTGTAGATTTAATAAACGTACATCCATACAGTTGCTACAGCCACTTAAAAGAGCAGAATGAGAAACAGCTGCAAAGTGCTCAGGTTTGGAGAGCAGAGAGAAGGCTTTCATCAGCTGCCTGGCCGGATTCTCAGATCTCTCCAGATTTCCCAGAGGAATGTTCGCCTTTTTTTCTGCGGGTAGTGTAGGGGAGCGCCGTGTTAATGCTCGGGTGCAGTGGGCGTGCAGAAAGCTTTGTCAGGGCACTGGCAGCTCCTTGCCACTGTCTTCCCTGGTTCTGGTTAGGGTTATTAATAAACCAGCCATTCTCTGTGGTCGTGTGTGCTGGGAAGCGATAAGTACAGGTAGAGAGAGTTGCATAAGCCCTGGCTGATTACTGTGGAAAGTGCCTGTAGTACATTCTGGCCTAACGCTGTATGGCAGTGATAAATTCTGGAACCAGCTGAAGCTGCTGTCTGATTCACAGCTTCCTTCAGCGTGCCTGTTTGTTTTGCTTTGTTATTGTTAGCTTTAAAAAAAATAAAAATACAGCTGGAAGCTCATTATATTAATGCAGAAAGATCTAGTGAAGAAAACCCCCACAATGTTAGTCAATTTATTTTTTTGTAGTTTTTTTTACAATTAGGTAGATGACATTGGGGATTATTTTCGAGGATCTTTGCTTTTTTTTCAGGAACCGCTGATGGAAGCAAAATGATACTCTACATTGGATTGCAATCTTTCTAAAGAAACAGCTGTAATCTGTCTGTAAATACATACCACATACAGTATCTATTTGTATGGAGTCCCACAGTTGCAGGGTCAAAGGTCATGGTCTCCCAAACAACTCTGCTGTAATTGCATTAGGCCCAGGCAAACTTGGAGTACACAGCAGTGTTTCTTCTCATGACTTAAAGGTCTATTCTGTAGGACCAGTGATGAGAAACGAGAGGTGTCACTGTTAGTGGAGTCTCACCTTTTGCCACAACACTACCGCATAGCTTACTAAGTGGTTAGAGCATTTGGCCAATAACCAAAAGGTTGCTGATTCAAATCCATTTTTTTGTTCCCTTGAGCAAGGCTATCAACCCTAATTACTCCTGTGAGTGTTCTGGATAATAGCATCTTGTAAATGACAAAAATGACATGTAGAAACGGACAGAGCTAGTCCCCAGAGACCACAGCACGAGCCTTTTACTTTTCACAATCCTTTCTCAGTGGCACCACTTCAAGTCCTCACTTCATTGGGCTGGGCCATTTGTTTTCCCTTCAGATCCCACCCAGAATGTGTTTGCAGCCTTCATCTGTATGCCAAGCAGTGCTGTTGTGCAGACCTCAAGGAGCTGCTGTCCGGTGCAGTTTGAAGCCAAGGGCTAAGAGGACTGGCACTTTTCCCCCTCTCTCTGTCACCAAGGTGTGATAACATCCCCGCCGGACAAAAGTCCACAGATTGCTGCACTAGAACGCGAGAAATAAGCACCTTGCATTTTCAAAATGCCGTAGTCTTTGTATATCACACCTCTTCCGCAAGGGATGTCCTTGACATGAGCAACTACCGGGTTTATGTAGGGAGGAAATTGAACAAAACATACATGAAGTGAAGTTGGGAAACAAAGCCCAACGAAGCATTCTTTGGATTGACAAATGCTTTTTTTATTACCTCGAAAGTGACAAACAAATCAACATAATGAATAACAACAGTATGCAATAGTTACCACCTAGGAATAACAGTAGGATAACATTTTTCTACCGAAGCAGCAGTGACCCTAGTTTCACAGCAGCACCAGAGCTGTATGGAAAGAATTCAAACCCCTTTGGAATAACAGGCTATGTGTTTATTTTTCTCTAGCTGTGACAACCTAATTATAAATTACAGGTACAGGGATGGGTGGGGGGGGCTGTCAAGAGCGGCAGCAACCCTAAGTGAAAATAATACAGCATTAGAGTGTGTGAAAGCATTTGCATCGGAGAGATTGTGTGTAAATATTTGTTCAGGGCCGCGAATATGAAGAGAGGCTGATTCGAGAAGACAATGAGACAGCGGAAACAGCAAAACATCAGTAAGCGCAAGCAGCGTTTTGAGAGAAGAGAGAGAAATGACAATAAAAAGTGTCTCTGTGTGTGCCGCGAATATGTCAGTCTGTGAACACACAACATTATGCAAATAGTCCTGGCAGCGTGCTGTCACTGAGCGAGCGTCCCCTGGGCCAGTGAGCCAGCCTCATTAAAAATGAGCAGCGCTTTTTTTTCTTCCTCTGAGACCAACAAAAGACCCCCCGGGCAGCGCGTCTCTCCAAATGTTACTTTCAGGTGGCAGTAAAGAAAAACATTGCCTTGGAAACAATTCAAATGTCGCCCGCAACGTGATGCGAGGCCTGAGTGTGTAGCCCTCGGCTATAAGGAGAGGTGCAGTGTGTGTTGGGTCCTGACGCGCTCGCGCAGTAGCTTCAACGAGCAGCTAGCGCACTAGCAACATAACAGCATTCATGCATCAGCAGTCGCCGTCAGGCGTCAACTCCATAACTTCTGTCTTATTCAAATAAAGCTAGAAAATGATACAGTTCCTCTCAGGATGCATTGTACCGTTTGCAACATCCTGTATCCCTTTTACAAAACAATTGGTTTATACGCCATTACAAATATAACTGAAAAACCATATTCTAAAGAGAGAGAAAAGCCTTTGAGATGTACTATATCAGGTGTCCTAGATCATGCTAGGCATGTACTGCTTCAGCTTGGGTTTGAATCTGGTCCACTTCTTTCAGCCAAAACTCTCTGCAGTATCAAATACACTTTCCACCACTTTCCTGTCCAATAAACCATAAGATGCCTGAACAAATATATCTCTGAAATGATAATAATATTTTTAGAAAGTAATGTCTCAGGGTAGATATTTGTGCTGGAGCTTGAACCAGGTGAAGTAAAAGGAGCCCCCTCCCTGTTTGTGATGTGTTGGTCCCACAGGTGGGTCCCGGGGTGTGGGATTTATTCGCTTTGATAAGAGGATAGAGGCTGAAGAGGCCATCAAAGGACTTAACGGACAGAAGCCCTCCGGAGCTGCCGAGCCCATCACTGTTAAATTCGCCAACAACCCCAGCCAGAAGACCAGCCAAGCTCTGCTGTCCCAGCTGTACCAGTCCCCTAACCGCCGGTACCCGGGACCACTGCACCACCAGGCCCAGAGGTTCAGGTAAATACCTGGGGTTCACAGCAAGGGTCAGGAGGCCAGGGTGAGGTTAAGCCATTGGTTTAGAGAAACATTTCGTCAGTAATATGTACTGTAGAGCTGGGAGTAAGTGATTTTAATGTCTAATTGATTAACCACCTCATGAGCCATCAATCATCAATACAGTCTCTGATTCATGGTGTAACCAACCCAAGCAAGCATTTTTTAGCTCCAAAATCTGGGGTTCCTGCAGCTCAACCCATATCAGAGAAGAACTGGTGACAAGAGACACCAGGAGTTCTTTTGTTCACAATGTCTCCATTACATCACAACTCATATTATTATTTCATCTCTTATGACCATCCACTATTCATTCCAAACACAAATGTATACTCCAGACGCTAGTCCTAATAAGAATATTGAATTTGATTTGAATAGAAGCATTTACACATTTTTATACAGTATAATGTATAGAATAATTTTCCAGATTCCTTGGTCTGACTACTCTTAAAATAGCTCTGGATAAAAGTGTTGCTAAAGGACAAAATGTAAATGAGCCCAGTTTTAACATACACGAACGTCCGACTACAACTAATAGCCACAGGACTAAACCTAATCCGCCAAACTCAGTCAGAAAAGCCTCAACTATGCTGCCAGTGTTGCCCATTTGCCACCAATAAATATAATGCCTGTTGGTCTGATCCTCCTCTAAGAAGCAAACATAATCCTTTAAGCAAAAAACAGTGCATTCTCGTTATTAGCAATGCTCCACAATACAAATGACAGTAATAAGTCAATTAAGCTTATTATATCTAAGGTAGGAGCAGGTTTTATTGAACAGATTTTCGGGGAAAAGGACATTTTCACATTTACATGCATTGAGAGGCAGCACAAAGGCCCTATTGTGTTTTGTGGGCTTGGAGAGGGTGTGCAAAAAGCTGGCATCCAAGGCAGGTTGGTTTTAACACAGCAGCGGCCCAACAGATGTCTCCATCACAGCGGCCTGAAGCGCCTCTTCTGAGCTTCCATTCCGATTGACTCATTTACCCACGAAGCAGATTGCTCAGTCCCAGCACACACAATGGCCTAATTGCTGTCTTAATGAGTCCCCCCCCCCCCAAAAAAAAATGATGCTTCTTTGTTTACATTTTTTTGCTGCTCAGGTTCACGGCAGGCATGTCTGCCCACTGATGACCTGCAACACAGGCATACAGTGTGTTTCGGAGGGGAAAAGTATTTCAGAATGGCCCAAACCCTTCCATTAGGCTGGACGAGTTAATAAGACGTGAAACAGTGCAGACCCATGTGGCAAATGAAGGTCATTGGCTGCACATCCAAAAAGGGTCTGATGCACTGTACATGGCTGAGTGGTTTTAACCCCACAGAGAACAGTGACAATCCGTCTGCAGGGCCAAGCAGCATGATTGGTCCGTTCTAGCCAGCTAGCAGCACCGACTAACACATGTCATCCCATTTGAAATGTTATGCCCTTTCTTCATCAACAGGTGTTAACAAAAAAATAACTTTTTTTCTGCTTCTTCAAACCATGCAACGTGATTCCCTAATTTGTCATCTTTCTCTAGTAAAACCTTTATCATCTGTCATTAAAATGCCAAACCATTACACGGACAGAACTCTGGATGAGGGGGTGTCTTCATTTAAAAAAAAATCTGTTACTATCACAGTATTTGGCAGTATGATATACAACCCCGTTTCCAAAAAAGTTTGGACGCTGTGCAAAATGTAAAAAAAAAAAACAGAATGCTATAACGTGCAAATAATTTTAACCCTATATTCAATAGAAAATAGTACAAAGACAGCATATCAAATGTTGAAACTGAGAAATTGTTTCTTGAAAAATATATGCCCACTTTGAATTTGATGCCAGTAACACGTTTCAAAAAAACTGGGACAGGGGCAACAACGGACTGGAAATGTTGTGTAATGCTAAAAAAGTACCTGGTGGAACATCTTACAACTAATTAGGTTAATTGTCAACAGGTCAGTAACATGATTGAAAAGAGCATCCCAGAGAGGATGAGGTCTTTCAGAAGTAAAGATGTAAAGATGGGGAGGGGTTCACCCAGTACGTCGCTGCATCCACAAATGCAAGTTAAAACTCTACCGTGCAAAGAAGAAACCATATATAAAAAGATCCAGAAACACCGCCGCCTTCTCTAGGTTCAAAACCATTTAGGATGGACAGATGCAGAAAGAAGTGGAAAACTGTCCTGTGGTCTGACAAATCAAAATTTGAAATTATTTTTGGGAATTATGGACACTGTGTCCTCCGGACTAAAGAGATGGACCATCCGGCTGGTTATGAGCGCACAGTTCATAAGCCAGCTTCTGTGATGCTATGGGGGTGCATTAGTGCACATGGCATGGGTGACTTGCACATTTGTGAAGGCACCATTAATTCTGAACAATATATACAGGTTTTGTAACAACATATGCTGCCATCCAGGCAATGTCTTTTTCAGGGAAGGCCTAGCTTATTTCAGCAAGACAATGCCAAACCACATTCTGTACATATTACAACAGCATGGCTCTGTAATAAAAGAGTCCAGGTGCTAAACTGGCCTGCCTGCAGTCCAGACCTGTCACTCATTGAAAACAATGGGTGCATTATGAAACGAAAAACATGACAAGGGAGACCCTGAACTGTTGAAATCCTATATCAAACAAGAATGGGAATAGATTTCACTTTCAAAACTACAGCAATTGGTCTCAGTTCCCAAATGCTTATAGAGTATTGTTAAAAGAAGAGGTGATGCAACACAGTGATAAACATGCCCCTGTCCCAACTTTTTTGAAACATGTTGCTGGCATCAACTTCAAAATGGACATGTATTTTTCCAAAAACAATAACATTTCTCAGTTTCAACATTTGTTCTTTTGTCTTTGTATTGTTTTCAATTAAATATAGGGATAAATGATTTGCACATCATTGCATTCTGTTTTTAATTGTCATTTTATACAGCGTCCCAACTTTTTTGGAAACTTAATTACAAACAAAATTCCCTAGTACCTGAGGGGCAATTGGAATGTTTCAAAGTAATTTTCATAATTTATGATATGAATAATAATTATTTCACAATGCTGTCCAGAATCAGGATCTACATTGCATTTAATAAGAAAGACAATATTTTTGACAGTACAACTCCCAATTGTTAATCGGTGGTTCTCAACTCCTTTCTCAGGGACAACTAGTTGTTTTGTAATTTTCTGATTCACCTTTAAAAGCTTGATCATACTTTGACATGTTGAATCTGGTGTGCTAGCTCCAGAATAAAGAAAATGCATGGAACTGCTGGAGGTCCCTGAGGACAGGTTTGATAACCACTGGTATAAATCACTTATTTGACCTCAGCACAACAGCAACAGCAGATTCAGATTCCATTCTGAATCTGCCATGCACCATGATCGTTTGTGGAGAGTGAAAGTGCTCTCCATAGGGCCTCATGCAAAAACAAAAAAGGCTCTGTATGCTGGCTGATTGGGTGTCAGAGTGGCCTCTTGTGATGCCACTGTACAGTACTGTTGCTAGCTATCCTGCTGGTTTGTTGCTGTGTGAATGACACCGCCCCTGACTTGTGGGGCTCCTCAGTGTAATGGCCCAATCTCTGAATGGCTCTCTTCCTTGAGTGAGGCAGCGATGTAAGAATTAGTTCCATTTAGCCAGTCAACCATCTGCCTAGCATTAACCCTAGAACCCTCCTTCTCTTTACAGGCTGGACAATTTGCTTAATATGGCCTATGGCGTAAAGAGGTAATTAAAACTTCACCGAATGCCAGATGTCCATGTTGACAAAATTATTTCTATCCTGTTTTCTTTGTTTTTGGAAGTCAATTGCATTCAATTCAGTTCAAGGTTATTCTGCCTTGATTTGTTTTTTTTTTTTTTGCCTTGTTTAATTTCAATCCACCAAACACTAGTGCAAAAGGAAAACAATCGTCTTGTGTTTTCTAATGTTCAATTTGCTTTGTTTAAAGGGCAGCTGAACTCAAAACATTTTTTTTGTTTAAAACAGCCAATGTTCAACATTAGTCAGAAACACTGGTTTTAGTGTAAACATTTACTGCAAAGTGAAAATAGCAACATTTTTGTCATAAAGTCAGTATTTGAGTAGGCTTTTATGTTACAAGATCCTGGGATATCTGAGGCTTGGATTAATATGCCTTGGAAGAATTTGGCACGCACTAACAAACAGATAATTACACTCTTTCAGTGGTAGTAGCGGAACCTCAGTGACAGCCCTGCCTATTATACAGCGCTTCAGAATTATCTAGCTAGGACAACATTTCAACAATGTTACGTTGAAAGAAGACTTGGCCCTAAGCCCTTTTGGTGATGTGTTTGATAGTGATCACTCCGGTCTGACACAGTTTTGGCCAAAACTTGATTCAAGCAGATATGCACTTGTATACCAACTGCCACTTGTCAATACAAAAACAATAAAACCCATTTGCAGCATCTAGTGTCCGAAGTGACCTGTTTTATAACATGATACACTATGAAACTGCCAGGCAGATGCGCACTCTGATTGATTTAAAACAGCATGGTGCTTTTGCCACTCACCAGTTACTTGATGAGCTAATTTAGCTCATGTGACATGCCTCTTTTGCTAGCTCCTTTGCGAAATACAGAGATGGAACTTTGGCTAGCAATTTTAGGTATTGGTGCTATGTTGGGAGTTTGACAAATTGCTGGTGAAGTTGTAGACATGCTCTCTATATCGATTTCGGGCAAAAAAAAGTTCAGAATTACTGCATCTGGAACTTATTTGGACTACTTGTTGGCAAATTGTTGCTATGGTGACTTGAGTGGCACAAACAACACTAACTACCATAGGAAAATAACATCTACATTGAAACACACACCCAAGGCACAAATCAAATTTTTCCTAATGAGCAGCAGAAAACCCCAAGTTGGATCCATGAGTTCAGCCCCCCTTTAAGTATGAGTGCTGACTTTTAGTTTTCAATTGCTTTGAATAGTTTCTGTGTATATTTATGTTCTCTTGTGTGTAGCTGGTTTTCAGGCGTGGGTTTTCTACCGGATTCAGGTCCTCTAGCCTAACCTTTGTCCAGCTCTTTATATTACACTTGGATCAAGCTTGGTTTAGATAAAACCTGATTTGAAAGTATTGAATCAGTAAAGGACTCATACCACCAAATTCAGTAGGACTCGCCACCATGGTTATCATAACGCATTTATTACAACAGGTTATTACAGTAGTGCTGAAGGTCAGTAAGGGGTAAGGGGCGAGGCAGGCAAGGCTGGAGACACCTGGATCCCTGCAGGAAATGCTGTTTCACTGCAGCAAGCGCGACTTCCGATCCTTTTTCTTCATATCTTTTTGCTTTTGCTACCGTTGAAGCAGCTCTGAAACCACGTTATCAGCCGATGACATTTTGTTGCATGCTACAGTAATCAGTGAATTCCTTTGATGTCCATGCACTCAAATGGAAAGAGTGTGATCTCAGATGTAGCATGAAAAAAGAAGCGTTTGCCTTTTCCGTTTTTAAATGGAATGATTAAATAGCTTGTTCTGTGAAAAGAGCAAATTTCCCTGAATTCATCGGCTTCCATAACTGTGATTAGCAGCGACTCCTGCTCGGCAGAATCAGAGTAAAGCTTCGACTACGAACACGTGACAGAATGAAGCATGGGAAAGACTCTGTAGCACCTAGTTCTTCCTCAATGTCCCAGGCAACAATTCATTTGTTTTAATGATGCTCGGCAATGCACAACTATTTGTACCAAGGCAAGAAAAAAACTGCGTTCACTTAAAGGGCCTGTTCAACAGCATGGCAAATACTTATAATATGTAAAAAGAGTCAAAGCAGTAGAGTTTAGAACAGAGAAATCCAACAAGCCCTGACTCTACAAGTGTCTAACACACTAGTCGCATGGATTTGAAGTGGTGGTTAATGAACCAAGGCATAGTAGTAATCTAAATTGTACTTTAGAAGTGAGCATTACAAGGTGGACATGGGAGGTAGGAGAGGGTGGGATGGCTGCAGGTCAGCCTCATTGTTGCTATGCAACTCCTCTCCTTCACAGTGGAACAAAACGCTGTTTGGTCCTGCCCTGTAGACACCACTGGAGACTTCACTGTGGCTCTGTTAGTAAGCATGCTTGTCTCTCAAACGCTACAAAACACACACGCCTGCAATTCCATCCAAATGACCATGGAGGTGTCATTTCTGCAGACAGTAAAATCTCAATACAATTGAATGCGTTAGAAAAGGCTTTAAAGATCTCTAGTGAAGAGAAACTTTTTGTTAAAACTTTAAATGTCACACAGGGGGACAAAGTAACGTATGAGACAAGTACCAGAAAACATTGTGTTGGCAAAAATGTTAAGGCTGAAGTAGTTGCCAAAGTACTCATGAAAGGTCTTAGTGATTCTTGGCGATACTTAAAGGCAGAGAGAACGTAGCCTCTGTGGTCTGAGCAAAGCTATCGATTACCATCATCCTCGTCTGCCCCATAACAGATGACTGCAGGAGTGGGTGGGGGAAATGCACTTTGTTCTTAATGCGACTAGGCTGTTAAGTGCTTCCATTTTCCATTTAGTTGGCTCCTTCCTTCCTTAAGAAGCAAGGCTTCTCCAAGACAGCTGCAGCAAAGTGGAAATCTCAATTAAAGCATAACCAATAATGCCTATAGTCACTCCTAGAGAGGTGGCATAAGAAATGAACCTTTTATCCCATTTACCTTTTATTTAAAGTGGCAATTTCCTTAAAGCGGAAAGGCAATTAAGTGAAGTCAACTGAGCCTTCAAATCTTTGTATCTCAAAAAGTGAGAAGATTACAAGGCGAATAAGAGAGGATTTACTTGGTTGCATACTCAATCTCTGATGAATTTCAAAATGGTCTAATTCAGCAAGTTCCTGCAATTTAGTTCCCAATAGAGGCACTCAGAAAGAAAAGCTTTCTCTGTGCCTCCCTCAGATGCTGCTGCAAGAGTCATTTCCCAGCAGACCCCCCACGGAGCAGTCAGTTTTGAGATGAGGCCGCTCAGTCAATACTGAGGAGCACAGAGGGGAGAAAGTCAGTAGGAGACTGTAAAGAGAAAGCCAGACCCACAGTCATAGTTTAAATGTCATAAAAAGTCATAATGTTTGCACTGGTAATAATCCATTTCAGGAATACTAAAGCCTCGTTGGTACTATTTACTGAGGGCTGGTTGGAGCTAGTTACAAAGCCTTAAAACCAATACAGTAGATTATCTTAAGTTTATAGGGAAATGTCTCGGCCCCCAAGCTCAGAGCTTGTACTTCACATTCATGCACACAGTGGGTTGCCTATTTTTCCCTTAACATTTTGCTGTTTTTCCTCCCTCCCCCTTTCTGCCTATTTTGTGGTGCAGGTTTTCTCCCATTACCATTGACAGCATGACAAGCCTGGTTGGTATGAACATCCCTGGCCACACAGGCACCGGATGGTGCATCTTCGTGTACAAC
Organism: Esox masquinongy; assembly: GCA_016801175.1. NCBI lineage: Eukaryota > Metazoa > Chordata > Actinopteri > Esociformes > Esocidae > Esox > Esox masquinongy. The sequence goes on from JACXGI010002125.1 coordinate 21,026, forward strand.
TTGTCTCCAGACTCTGACGAGAGCGTCCTGTGGCAGCTGTTTGGGCCCTTCGGAGCGGTGAACAACGTCAAGGTCATCCGCGACTTCAACACCAACAAGTGCAAGGGCTTCGGCTTCGTCACCATGACAAACTACGATGAAGCAGCGATGGCCATCGCCAGTCTCAACGGGTACCGGTTGGGCGACCGCGTCTTGCAAGTGTCGTTCAAGACCAACAAGACCCACAAGTCCTGAACCCCTCCTCCCTCTGAATCCCCTGTCACCACTACCACGACCACTCTACAGTCACCCGACACAGCAACTCTCCAACAGGAACACAGCAAACCAACAAAAAAGAGAACTAGAAATGGCTTATAATATAACTTTGGACCTATAAGCCAATGTTGCCTAAGTATTACAAAATGAAAGATTAAAATATCCATGATTTGGAACACCTGTGGTAATACAGGTTTTTTTTCTGTTGTAAATCCTTTCTTTCTGTTATTTTTTTTGTGGTTGTTAAATGATTTTCTCTTCTATGTAAACAGTAGCAAAACCAGTCCCCCTTATTTCAAAGAAGAGAATGTCCTTTTTAGATTGACGTTTCTTGGTCTCGATTCAGGATTTTTTTTTTTTTTTAATCCGGATCCACTGTCGTTAGAATTATACCTCCCTAACAACAGATGAAGGGAGGGGGCTCTTTTTTAAATTGGTGACCATTCATTCATTTTTAGTGTATATTAAAAGAAATCCTATCAATTCTAAGGGATGACTCAATCCTGTTTTCTCTGATGCAGAAAAAAAGAATTTCTAACATTTTTTGTTTTGTATTGCAAACAAAACACATGTCTTTCCTCACTTGGGTTTGGGAGATGGGGAGAGGGAGGGGATGGGTTAGCTTTCCTGATGACACGTAAAGTGATTTAAAAAAAACACTGTTGCCAAAGAGAAAATCTCTTTGCTTGAAAATGCGTTTAGAAAATGAAAAAAGAGAAGAGAAAATCTATTTTTATAATATGATAATTAAAATAATAATTATTGAAGAATTTTTACAAGAATCTGGATTTGAAAAAAGAGAAAAATATTTTGACTGGCTAATTAGGGGGTGGGGGGAGGAATGGGCGCCACCTTGTCTTGTTCGTTCTGCCGTGGTACTTTTTAGGATCAAAGGTTGTTTGTTTTTAGGAGAAATTGATTGGCGATGATTTTGTAGATGGAAGGTTTTGTCAAGGGATGGAAATTGAGGCAGGTGATCTTCGTAATTTTTCATAGTGCGTAATTATTCAACAGCGATACCCAAAAGGTAAGGGAGAGGGGTCTTTTGAGGCCTAACCATCCTCACAGTCCAGAGCCCAAAGCAAGAAGACCCATTGTCCACTTATTTTTTTCTTTTTTCATCAGTCTATGGGATATCAGTAATAAATATATATAACATACACATCTCTCCATTTAGAAAACTTACATTATCTATTGTTTTCTTTCTTATTATTTTGTGGAAAATAACTTCCTTTAGCGATCAACGGTAGGTGCTATATTACATGATTCACATATCTTAAATATCCAAGTTTGTTGTTCTATGTGTTGTTTAGAGAAAAAAATACTTCGATGTTGGCATTGAATTGAGCTGCTGTTCTTGTTTATTTTTATTGTTGGCCCCCATCTGGTGACACTATTCCTTGCAGACATACCAGATAACTGACTTTGGGCCATGTAAGAATCACTTACGAATTTTCTTTGGCTTGCTAACTTTTAGTTTTCTTGCTGAGTGTGAAGCGTTTGTCGAAATTCAATAATAATTAGCTAGTTCTGTTAGTCTAGATATTTGTTTCCTCAAAGGATCTATTACAAATGTGTTTTTATTTGTTGTGTACAAATAGATAATATATAGTCTACATTTGTTTTACAATATCTATATCTATGAGTTGTCACTGTTTTTAATTTGAGCTTGTCTTTTTCATATGACAAATTTATGAAGTGATGGTTCAGTTACTTAGAAAACTTGTGAGGAATCCTGTTCAATATGTTGTCATGTCGCTTGTGAAAAAAAAATATTTGGATTACATTTGAGTTAATTACCGCGGCAAAAGAAACCGAACAAAAACGTAGAAAATAACTGTATTTATTTATTTATTGATTGATTGTTTCATTGACTCAACTATTTATTTATATTGATTATTTATTTTTGTATTTATTTGTTCCGTTGTCTGTGTATTTTGCGTGATTCTGGTACAGGGAGAGGGGATGTTTCTGAGCAAAAGGGAACAAAGTGACTAGGGGAGAGGCTCTTCCATTAGTCCACTGCACTGAGAACTTTTAGTACGTTTGTGCTTTGTACCGATATATCAAAATTACAATATAAAAAATCTAAAAGTTGAAAACTAAAAAAATGTCAAGAGGGTTGGTGACGCTCTTCCCTTATTACTAGAAACAGTTACTCGCTATGCATAACCTAGTTGATAGTTAAATTTGCTATTGCTTTTTTCTTGTCTTGTTAAACAAAATCTTTAAATCTTTTTCAATAAAGTTTAGTCTTAATAGAATGTTATAACAGTTGTTCTGGTTCAATATAACCTGTGATAAGTTTGTGTCGTTTTAAAGCCACTCCGCACCCTCCCTCCACACTACCGCTTTGTGATGAAACTTTATGCAAAAATGTGGGTCTGAAGCATAGTTTTCCATTTTCAAACATTTTATAACACCCAAGTTTGGAGGCTCGGGCATATAAATTCGATAAGAGAATTTCCATTGTATTTGAGGGTCATTCATTGCACTGGACTAATCAGTCAACTCACCTAAGAGTCAAACGTATTTTTAAAGAATGGTCATGTTTAAAAATGACATAAGAACATCTCTTTAAAGAGATCTTGAGCATTGCACACTAACTGTACTTATGGCGGCAGTTGTTGCTATTTAAAAAGACTGAAGGTATTTAATGGATTATACCCATTCTATATTTTATACTATAATATATATATATATATATTTTGAAACGGTAAAGGTAGGGAATGGTTCCAGAAATACTGAATTGGATTTTGTTGAGCCAGAAAACATGAGAAGGTGTAGGGAAATTGTAAAACACTCAGACGCATGCATATACATACTCTGTCAACACCACATCATAGGTAGCCCATCTGACATCATCCAACCAGTACGGTTCTGACCTCAGAACACCAACAGACCCCTTTTCATGCTCCACAGCTGTTGGGAGCTTGAATTATGCAACGACCCCAGTAGAATGTTGTTCTGATGTGTGCTGTTCTTATATTTCCTATGTCTTTTGAACTCTTATGACGTGTGCCTGTGTTCCGTCTAGACCCTCTTGTGCGTATGTATGAGTGTGTTTGCGAACACATTTGTGTTTGTGAGTGTGTGTGTGTAAGGGTGTTTGAAACATGGGGCTGTGTCACCTCAATCTATGCCCAACCCTTATGACTCACACCATCCCCTGTAGCGCCTTATAGTGGCAGCCTGCCAATAGGAAATCAACAGCCCGTAGTGTGGGAGGGAAGGTTAAGAGAGGAACAAAGCTCTTGTCATTTTTCATTTTCTCCGGAAATGTGTTTGTTTACTATCTGAAAATCTATAAAGTATCTTTAAAGACAAAAAAGACGAAAAAAGTTCACAGGGCCTTACTGGTCTCTCCTACTTATGTTATTACTTATCAATTATTGATTATTATTATTATTGCTATTATTCTTAGTATTCTTCTTATTATTAATCAAATTACTGCGATGAATATCCTTGCTAGTTTAGGTCATTTCTGAAACTGGAAACAAAATAAAAATCTTGCTGTAAATGTTTTTTTTTTCTTCATAAAACTGTTGTGTTTGAATTATTTGTACTTTTGAATGTTGGGACAATAAAATGAGGTGTTGAAGAGCTTAGTTGTTTCTTCTCGTAATTGGTGTCATTCAATAATAAATTGTGCATTGGTAGAAATTTTTTTTTGGCTACTCCAAACTCACCTTAGAGCCGAGTAATGTGTGCTTAATCCTGGTGCAAAGTGATATATCTATAAAGTGCTGATGACTTGATCACTCTAAGGAAAGTTTCTGTGAGGAAACTTCACAATGAAACCCTAGAAATATCTTAGTATATGATTTAAGGAAAAAGGGAATTTTAAATTAAAAATGCCTATTAATTCTTCCTCAAAGATTAATTTGAACAACATACCACTTCAAAAACCAACCCCAAAAAGGTGTAACAAAAGGTTACTTTGGGAACTATTAGAAAGGGGTGGTAAGGAATTATAGGGGTTCCCGACAGTTTAAGTGTGAATAATCCCTAAACGATCATTCAAAAGAAAAGATCATCCAACTTTTTCTTTTTAAAGTATACTGTCTACTTCAATATAGATTTCATAGAGAATTCACTACTTGATTTAAAATATAATGCCATCAGGACAGCTGTGTATCCGACTCAAACACTTGAAATGCTGTATTTAGATAAAGACAGTCATATAACATCCAGTCCGGTGACATGTGAAACAGTATAATTGTGAGATTATAGTGCCCCCTGCATCCCTGTGAAAGTATTATTCTATCGCATCTATTATTCTCACGTGTTGACACTGACATACAGAGCAGAAATATTGCCCAATCTTGTCCAATCATGTGGGACATTTTCTAACCACACTTATCTCAGAAAGAAAAACAAAGGCCATTCTGGATGCCGAGGACATTATGGATGTAAGAGGAGCTGTCCATCCAGCCTTGTCTTTCCCTGTTGTTAGAGGTTTAATGAGGCAGGAATCCCATCAAGGCAGAGTTCTAAGAACATGAGTCACTCTGTTCCAGTGCTCTGCCATCAGCATACTGATGGAATAATCTTGAAATTAAATTTACGTACAGAATGGCACAGTTTCTTAAACTAGTTTTACTAAATTCTATTGAGAGCAAAGGCACTGTTGGGATTCATTCCTGGGACATCCCTTATCCCCTCCAGCTTCTCCCGATTGTCGGCGGTGTCACATGATCCAGATTCTCAGTTTTAATATAAACCTATGATCACACACGTGTTACGTTGTGTGAATATCAGCCTCCTGCGCTGGTGCGATAGAGAAGCAAGCTGCCAAAGGAAAAGCATGAAGCTGCCTCAGTAGGAGACATATTTTGACAAGAGTTTTTTTCTCTCTCTCCCCCAAATATAAATCCATATGGCAGTGTGGCTGCACCCCTCTCCTCTCTTTGCCCCTCTGTCACCTCCCCAGGCAGCAGACGTCTTTCTACGCTGTGTGGCGGCATAGTGGCACTGGCTGGCAGCGGCACTGGGCGCCTGACACTGCCTGTTTGTTTAGAGACAGACGGCATGACTCCAATGTGTTCAGCCCTCAGCTCCAGGCCTTTGCTAAAGCCCCTCACACTGGCACTAGGCAGTTATGGATTCAGTCTCTCCCTCTTATTTGTCATTTGGCTATTAATCCTCCCTACGTGGAATATTGTAAGAGTGCAAGCAACAGCAAAAGGCGTCTTTTTTGGCCACAACCTGTAAATAAACTCCCTAAGATTCTCAATACATACTGAGGTAAAAACTGTTTTACAACGTTCACAATGTTCTTATGAAGGACAGCATCGAAGACAGAAGTGTGACGCTTTGAAAAACTAGAGCTGATCATCTGCCAGTATATCCATCATGAATTGAATCCATTCTTTCCCGATGCAAGGCATGGCTGTGCCCAGAAACTGTCCGTAGATCTGTGCGAGTATCTCTGCTCAGCAACCATAGCTTCCAACCATCTGTCACAGAGGGCGGCCATGTTCCAAAGCCAATCATCTCAATCCGAGGCCCCTAGAATATTCGCTCCACAATCCAACAGCAGACTGGTACACAACCCAACGCCAGGTTTGGTGCCACACGCATCTGTCGCAGACACACCAGCCACACCTTGCACATACACAGACCAAGCTTTCAAAACATGACTTCTGTCTTTCTTTGGTTTCAACAACAATTACTTGCATAACATCTAAATAAGTCTTCTTTAATATACAACCAGCAAGGACACAATCATTCCTGAGCTCAATGACATTATGCATATAACTTTGCCGATCATTTCACAATACTACGGTAATGTCAGGGGCATTACTGCATCTCATTGGATATCTGAACAATACATGAGCACAGTGAACACTTGAAGAGGGTTGCAAAAGGTCAAACATGTGCTTGCCTTTATTCTAAATCCTTAAGGCCCATTAGGTTTATGAACAGACTTGTTTAAAATGGTGGTCATGAAAAGAGGATTCAACAAACCTTGAAATGTGAATACACCTCTATCCTGCCGTCTCATCAAATGCTGATGAGAATATCAGGGATAATGAAGCCCCTTACACAGATATATCATGATCCACCAACTTTATACTTTAATCTTTACAAATACAGCATAAAGTTCAAAAGGTCAATAGATAATAAGTTTAGTAGGAGTTGATCGGACATCTGTGATAAGCTACACACTGATAAAGACTAGCACACAATACCTTCCTGTCTGAGGTTTCACCTATGGAAATAAATTGAATAGATCCGGCATCCTAATTCAAGTCAATTTACTGGGAACTCATACAAAAAGAAGATTTTGACTTCCATAATTCAAATCCATGCATTTCCAAGTTCAAAGCAAAAATTGAATTTTGCAATAATTTTGAAAATATTTAAGTTACATGATCTTACATGATCTCTTGACAAAACATTATCTATAATGCTTTATAGCCTTTATGATTTCAAGGTTTAATTTATGCCAACAAGCAAACAACTTCTGTGCATTGATCAGTCGAATCAATACAAAACCCTCTCAAGGTAAAAACTGAAAAGATATTCACAACTGGGAAATACATTCAAGTAGACTGAACTTGGGATGTATCTATGGGCAAGTCAAAAAGCTATTTCTTCTGTGCCTAATTGTCCCTTTCTGTTTCCCCTCTCTGGACAACCATAACAGAATTTGGACACCCATAACAGTATTACATATGCAAGGTGTAGATTATATTATAACTTTTAACATTTAAACATGAGTCAGGAAGGCATGGATATGTAATTAATACATGTTCTATAAAAATATGCACATTCCCAAAATGTCTGTGAACTCACAAGTATACTGATATTTCAACCCAATGGCCGACTTTTTGTTTATAAAGCCCTTTTTGCATAAATTCTCACACTATCTAATCTTTTCATATATAGAAGTTCCCACCAACAACATAACTGCATTAACTAAACCTAGAGGTCCCTTCCATTGACCTAGGAAAGTTTAAGCATGGCTGAATTTTCTCGGCTACATTACCAAGTGTATCATTTGGCAATAATCTGCTACAGTAGTTCTCTCTCATCACCTCACCTTCTTTCCCTTTGTCACTCCTTTATCTCGTGCCTTCCCAAAGTTTAGCTTTCTTTGGCAGTATATTTCTTCCCTCTGTGTCAGTCAAGAATGGAAACTCAGTGTCAATCAATGTGTTGATATAAAGTATAGTCTTCCACAAAATATCATTCTGCCACTGAAGGCTAATTCACTCTTCATCAATAACCCTGAAAGCTTCGATCAACTATTCCACACCACTTGCGCCATTGCATATGCGTAACAACTGAAGCCATTTTTAAAAATAATAAAGTTTAAGTGTAAATAGGCTGAGAAATATGGAAGGCGAACGATTAATGAGGAAATAAGGCTCAATCCCAATGTACACATTCACAGACTCACGGACTTTGAAGCGCGTTCTCGCTAAGTCCAAGTGCGCAAGGGCTCTTTCGCAGACATTTTGAGCCCTTTATGCACCCTTTTCGTAAGTCCGCATTTCTGCAGACTTTGCCTGAGGGAATTGCCCACAGTTCATAGCGTTGTGACGTGAAACACTGGGGTTACAAGGGGAAGCCCGGATGCGAGAGAAAAATCCCGGCAAACCCGCTTTATAAGACAAGAACGGTAAACTGCACTACATTAACAAGGATTTAAGATGGCACATAGAACACATGAAATCAGAGGAATGTAATCACCTTATTACACACCTACTATATTCAACTATTTATTTTAATTTTTGCTTAACAATGCTGTTTTGACAAAAAATAGTACATTGATTATTGACAAATATAGATTGTTATTGACAATTACCTCTTGTCGACTCTGTAGGACAAAAGCCTGCAAGGCATATAAAGCAGGCAGTCGGTCTATTAAGTGCCTTGGCCGCGAAGAAAGTAACAAATTTAAAATAAAAAGTCCCAAACTCACAATAGTGTGCAACATGTTTCAGCGTCGTCAAGGTAAAATAATAAAGTCGCAAGGTTTTGTCCCATTACTATTTATAGCATTTAGAGCCCTTGCAGCCTCTTGCACTCAATCACTTACCAGGTGATGTCAGTTAAGTCTGTGAGGGTTCAGGGCTTAGGGTTTAGGGGGGACATTGGGATTGGGCCTCAGTCTTTCAATCTTCAGGAGGGAGGGGGACTGACTCAGATTAACGAAATGAGTCGAAAGATTCTTTCTTTTTACCGAACGATTCGAAAAGATACGGATCAGTAAAGTGAGTGGAACTTCTCATCAGATAATTGGATTGTTCCTACTCCCGAGATAAACCGGAGGTTGTGAATTTATAAAGTATTTATTTATCTAATCTCATCGAAATAAAAATATTGTCAAAACAGAATTGAGTTAACATATGTGTAAATATAAAACTTTGGTATAGCCAGTGGTTGACTAGGCCGGAACGGGGTACTTCTAATTCAGTGGTTCCCAACTCCGGTCCTCGTGTACTCCCAACAGCACACATTTTTGTTGTAGCCCTAGACAAGCACACACAATTCAACTCAATGAGACCCTGATAAGTAGATGAGACGTTGAAACAGCTGTGCTTGGCTGGGGCTACAATGAAAATGTGTACTGTTGGGGGTACTTGAGGACCGTAGTTGGGAACCACTGTTCTAATTTAAGGCAAACAGCGTTCTGGTTCCTTTTTAAGGCATGGCTTATTAACACATACATTTTCATGAATATATAGTCCAAAGTGCAATTATTTTATCCCAAGTCAAGCGCTTGGTATAGCTAACAAGTTATACAGTAGCTACTGACCTGGTAGATATATCAGCCGTTTAATCAAAGAGGTCAGGATACCTCACGACAGTGCATATAAGCATATCAAGGCTAGAGCTATCTGTGCATGACATTTTTTGAAAAGCTTTGCGGAATTAGTAACAACGGGTGAAATTTGAACTTCTGTTGCACACATACCCAGATGCATGCATAAAATTTTGAGGATTAATGCCTCATTCACACCTACAGCATCAGTCCTTCAAACTTTTATGCATCACCTGGAGCGTCACCGCGCTCTGGTACACCAGAAGTTCATTCATTTCGTATGGAACTTATGATGCTTCGATTGTACTCACACAGCAAGATACTCAGTTGTTTGTATTATGTAGGTTGGCTTGATCTTACAGTTTGATAGTTTCTCTAGGTCAATACTAAAGACTGTAAGGGGCCACAATGACAGAAGAAAGGTAATAAACTGTAAGGGATACTGGGCTCGTGTACATGTACTTGTACTCGGAAATCTGCCGATACCACGTCATGGAAACATTAAGTGAAACTCGATGGCTGTGTCGCCTCTGGACGCATAAGTATAGAATAGGGTATAGAACACCGATTGGTAGTGCGGGACGACGTGTCAGCAATGACACAAGTAGAGTGCAAACTCTGCTATGCTAAAGTGTCAAGAGGAGGAAAGGAAAACACTAATTTAACAAAAGCAATTTGATCTATCATCGTTATACACAACACAGCGCAGAGTTCAATTAGTATGCTAATGCTAGCAGCGCAGAACCACAACAAGAGCAAAATTCAACACTAGAGTAGCAAAATATAATGTCCAGAGACAGCCGAAAAAAAGAAAAAAAATGAAAGAGCAGAGCATGAAAAGATTCAATGAATCGCACACAGAGCACAGAAGCAACGACCTGCACGTTCAGAGTATCAAACTAGCTAGTGAGGTCAGAGAAAAGTAATTGGCTGTGTCTGTATGCGCACGTTTGCGTTGAACTGTCAGTAAGTGGCAGGCACATTCATATAAAGGTAGTCATCGTCTGAGCGACAATTCAAGGTAAGAAGCTAGCTAGCTAGCTAACTTTAACAACTCGATAGCTACAATGGATTAGCGTCATGCAGTCAACGTTAGAGATTCGGCAGCAACATTAAGTCTTCAGATGTATTTTGCCTTCAAAATAAAAGCCTGCGATGGGTATTTTCAAATGATAAACTATGTAGGGTAAAATAAAAATAAATTTATATAATACATTATAAAGAATATTGTAAAGAATATTATAAGGTGGAGCACATTCAGAAATGGTTAGAGCTTAAGTTGACGTAGAGAACCTTTCTTATATAAAGAAAATCAGATTTTTTATGTTATTGTTGTTAATTTGCTGTTGCTCCTTAGGTTTGGAGAGGGATTGTGTTATAAATCTGGGAGGCGATTCATGAACAGTTTTAAAGAATGATTAATTGAGGGGGAGTAATTAGGTTAGTAGGGAATGATGTTAAATAAGTATTGTCAAATAATGTTAAGTTGATAAGGAAGAGAGACTGATGTAAAGGGACGCTGTTATTGCAATACATAAAAAGCATGTTTGTAGCATCACATAGAAAAATAACGTTTTGTGAGATTTGGAGGTAGAGTTTCAAGAGGCTGGTTACAGTGTGATGCTGAGGCTGTGGTGACGAGTTGTTCTGTGTGTGGCCAGTATGCTAATGATAAAAGCAGAAACAACTAATTTGTCATTGGAAATAAAAAGTTTGTATTCAACAAAATACCTTATTATCTCAATGAAATTTACTGAAATTAATGTATACATGACACAAAAAGGAAATTATTATTTTGGCCAGGAAAAAATATACTTGGCTGGTGGATTTTTTCATCTACCAGTCCCCTTGGCAGGTGAGCCAAAAAGTTAATTTTGGACACTGTATGCCAGTATTGAGAATGATTGGGGCACACTAACTTGTCATAAAATTGTGTCTCAACATTAGATCATTTTGTCATGCATTAACATCACACCAAGTTTGAATATTTAGCTAGACACCACTAAGCATTGTGTTAAACTGACTAACATTTCTTATGAGGTTTACTTCCACCACAAATAGCATCAATGAACTGTATGGCTATTGCCACAGGCCGTTTTAATAGCTTATTAGCCTGAAATAGGCCTACTAGTATCTTACTACTTGGAAAAGTCATACGAACTGAGCAATTGCTAGCGAGACTGAAGACGAACTTTACACTGACAAAGCTATTTCATTTCAAGGCACAACAACGTTTGTTTTTCTTTCATTTGTGAATGACATTGATACAATAACTGTCTATATATGTGACAGTACCTGACTTTTTCGTCAAGTGAAAAGACGAGAGAATCGTGGAAACATCAGAACCTGGTCCAAAACATGTTTATAGGAGACAAAACTTTTGTTTTTTTACTGAAAAAATCCTACCTAGTGCAGCTTTGTGTACTTAGTATTGGTACTCAGTATCAGCAAGTACCCAAATATAAGTACTCGTGCTTGTACTCGGTCTGAAAAAAGTGGTATTGGTGCATCCCTACTGAGAATGTCCACTGATCATATGGGGTTGCTTCTCACGAAGTGGTACCAATGGGTCACATTTGAACTTCTGTTGCGCACATGCATGCAAAAATGGTTGAGGATTGAAGATGTAGGTGTGAAGGAGGCTTAAAGCATGGTTTATACTTTTCCTAAAAGAACATAGACAGTGCTGCGAAGCGCCTCAGAGCAAGGGATTTTGGGTAACCGTGGCTCACAGAAGGAGCATTCGTGCACACCTCCCAACACTTAACAACATGTTGCGCATATTTTATGATGCTGGGCGTCGGACAAATGCTGATTGGATGAGCAGATCATATCCAGCAGTACACAGAATGATAACAAACATTCTGCACACAACAATACAATGAGCAGCGTTATGTCTCTTTTTTTACATTTTGCCATTTCCATTTCTTCATTTTGTGTAGATTCTGTCATAATAAATACGACACTGCCCTCTAGTGCATGCATTAGTTTTACGTGCAAGTATGTTGGCAAGCACCTATGCAAACATCTGCGGAATTCAGCAACCGAAATTTCGCCCCCCATTAATTTTCAATGGAGTCATGTGACCATGTGCGCAGGTCAGTGTGGGATACCTGCAAAGGTGGCGTGAGAGGCACAGGAAAATAGACCCCCCTCTATATTGTGCAAATTTTAGACAAATTTCGCTAGCTGGCATTGAGCGACAGCCCATAAGAAAATATGTGTCTGTTCCTCCTGTCCGTGGACATTCTTAGTTCATTACATTTCTTTTCTGCTACTGTGGCCCTTTTCAGTCTTGTCCAAGGGAAACTGTCAAACTGTTAGCCAACCTACATTATACAGCTACAACAACTGAGTGTCTTGCTGTCTGAGTATAATGTAAGCATCATAATATTGTAAAGAATCTAGGACCCCAAACACTGTCAATGCTCTGGTTGCATAAGTGTAATCCAATCAGTAAGTGCATCAAAGAAGTATAAATTGACAGACAATGGAAATTATAAATTATATCCCTTCACTTTCTCCACATTTTGTTGTGTATTAAGACATTATTATAATTTATTAAATATTTTTCACCATCAAGCTATACACAATTCCTGATAACGACAAACTAAAAACACAATTTTAGAAATCTGTGCAAATTTATTGAAAATTAAAAACTGAAATATTTTATCTCCAGAAGTATTCAGACCATATGGGGATGCTTCTCATTGGCAGGGTCTTGGAGACTGGTCAGGTTTCAGGAAAGGATGAACAAAACAAAACACAAAGAGGTTGTTAATCAAGAACACACAGTACCTCAGACTTGGGGTGAAGATTTATCTTTCAGCACAACAACAACCCAAAGCTCACAGCCAAGACAATGCTGGAGTGACTTCAAGACAAGTCTGTGAATTTTCCTGAATGGCCCAGCCAAAACCTGGACTTGATCCCCAGTGAACATCTACAGGTTTGTGAAGACCTGAAGATTGCAGTTCACCGACACCCATCCAGTCTGACAGAGCTTGAGAGGATCTGCAAGGAAGAATGAAAGAAACTGCCCAAATCTAGGTGTGCAAAAAGGCTACAAGAGGCAGACCCAAGAAGACTTAAAGCTCTATTCACTGCCATATGTACTTTACAAAAGCACTAAGTCAAGGTTGTGAATACTTACGTACATGGGATATTTGACTTTTTGTTATCAATAAATTGACAAACAATTTTTTCGCGTATTGCGTATTGTGTGTAGATTGATGGCAAACATTTTTAATTCGGTAAATTATAAATTAGATTTGTAACATAACAAAATGTGTAGAAAGTGAAAGTGAAGGCATGATATGCATCCAAGGCATGAAGAGTTTTTGCAATTTTTTTCAGGAATTATCCATTTCTTTTTTACTTCAATACAACAATTCAGGTAAGGTTTTTGGCCATTCTGAGGTAGACTTGCTTCTGTTTTTTGGATTACTTGCTTTCTGTGGGTGCACTTCAGATTCTGCTCACAGTCGGATTGGCAGACATTCCTTTTTACATTTCTCTGATACGGAGCAGAATTGATGGTACGTTCAATAATGGAAAACTTTTCCAGGTCAGTATGTAGCAAAGCATCCCCAAAACATCCAACTACCACCACCATGCCTGACCTTTGATAAGAGGTCAATACTGTGAAATGCAGTGTTTGCTTTTGGCTAGACATAACAGGACAGAGTTGGCCTTAGCTGCCTGACCTGTCATAATATATTGATTTTTTGCTTTGTTTTTTCTTGATACTCTTCCAAAAGCACAACAGACATTCAATAAATTGTTAAAATTAATCTGTGCCTTCTTGGATCAATCAGACCTTTAAAAAATTAATAGACGTTCCACTGAATGGGCAACATGAGTATGAAGTATTTTGAATGGACATTTTACATTGAAAGTCTTGAATTACTGTACCCGGCAAGCATAGATATAGTAAATATGTCAATGGAAGGAAGAACGTGGGGTATAGAAGAAGCCATCTGCCAATGCCACACAGTAAAAAACTTTAAATTAACGAAGCGAATATTTGTTAAATCTGTTCTTATATCGTAACAGAGCCACAATGTGGTTACTGAGCTCGAATTTTGACATATGTGCATTTGTTGCAAAATATTTAGACATTTTGGGGTTTACAACAATTGACTGGAAAATGCTACTTTCCATTCATATAAGTTTATAGCATAGCTAGCATACAGAAACCGCTGGTGGTACTGAAAGTTGTTTGAAGCTGTAATGCAGTTTATCAATGTCAATTACATGAATATATATTGGAGATTCTTACCTAAACATAGTGAGAAATACACATACCAAAGCCTTAATCTTTACTGCATGTGTACTGTTTTTATGTTAAAGTTTGATAGCACATTCTCTTTATTCTATTTATATGTCCTATTCACTGTGTTATAACACCTGTCATCACAGGTCCAGCTGTTAACTAAAAATACCTCTGGAAATGGACAAGCTGTTTCAGATGACCAAATAAAGTACAGGCCGTCTACAGCTGCTAGAGGCCACCACAACAGGAACAAACATCCAAACTCCTGCCGCAGGCAATAATTGGATAGAAACACTGACCCTTATGCACACATCCAGTAGACTACTAGGTACCGTCTCTTGGACTCAATCGGCTCTGGCCTGAGGGGAACCTATCATCAGCACTGCGCTTCTAATTTGAAATCAGCAGGTCAGGCACAGCATGGATTTAATTTGGCCCTTGGTCAGTGAAAGAGGAGTTTGCAAGCATGGCAACAAAAAAACATGGGCACACACTCACACCCCTGACACAGACCAGCTGGGGGCAGAAAGCCAGACAAGTGGTTCACCTGGTGGGCACACTCTTCTTTCCCCGCTGTCACCACTGTCAGTCCTGAATGCTTCACTTCCCTTCTAGGTCAACCGGCTCAACACCATCTCACCTCAGCCTCACCTCCAGGTTTAATTAAGCAGTACTTCCTGTAGCAACCCCCACCAACACACACACACATAAAACTAAAACATTGTAAACTTCCTGACATCCATGAGAAATTGTGGAGGAACACTTTATGAAAATATAATCGCTGCATTGGAAAAATCTGAATTGGCCACATAAAAAGCTGAGGGAGTGATGTCAGGTGGCACGGGTCACCTGTGTCAACAAGCTCACTTAAACAGACACCAGTGCTTTTAGTCCTCTTCTGGCCAAGACCAGGAGAAGTGGTAATGGATATGAACTGCTCCGCTGGTGGAGTATTTCACAAGTAGCCGCTAGTACCTTCTACAGAGGGTTCCACTCACAGGCAGTGGGTCAATTATGATCCAATTGAATGCACAGCTCTAGAGTACACTAAAATCATGACCCTCATGATCACAATGCCACCAATGGTGTAATAGGCAGGAAACAGAGAGAGAAAACTCCCAAAGTACTGCTAGAATACAAAAGATAACATATGCCTATCTGATTTACTGATGACTAGTAAACAACAGTAAGATGTACAGTAAGGTGTCAGCAAATAAAGGTCCCTCCCTGCTTGACATCTTCTCAGCAGCATGTTACCTCTGTAGGAAATAAAACGTCCTATGCATTCGGCCCGAACACCGCTGGTCCTGCATGAACATGGCCAGTATTGAACCGGTATCTGATTCACTGACCTTCGGTAAGCTCATGCCTTGCAAATGCAATCATGTGCAGCTCTCGCTGCCATTCCTCAGCAAATTAATTCTGGCGTGTACACCCAGGAAAGATATACTACCCAGCAATGCCTCAAACCTAATAGCTCCGGTAGTACTTCCTACAATAGAGGCTTAGTCAGAGCTTACAACTCAGAGAATGGGGGAGAGCTGCTGCAGCGGCCGGAGAGAAACACCACGAGCCTACAGCCAGTGATTCAGCTCTGGCTAATGGGTCTAGTGGATATGAAAGAAATATCCCTGCTGGGAACCATAGCGCGCGTTGGGTACACTGGCCTCCAGGGGAGGAGGGGGCCAGGTTAGGGGAGGCCAGTGGGTCCAGCTGAAACAAGCTTTAGAGAAAGAGATCCCTGGTTGCCAGTTATATCTGCCTAGCTCCATGTTCCTGCAGTAGAATGCCTCTACCGTGTGTGCAGGTGGAATTTCGCATGCATAGCTGAGCTTCTCGGCTGCAGCCAGCGTTGCTAGGCGACAGGCGATCCAGCAGCAGAGGGGACCTGACATTAGGAAAAGCAAATTGACCACAGGAGGGCTTATCTGGCATGAAACAGCAGCTGGCCAGGCATACTCCATCAGCAGGTCCAGAAAGCAGCTGCCACTGTCAAAGCCCAGGGACATGCCTCCCCGTAGGCCAGTGTACCCAGCCTGACTGGGCCCCCACAGGCTGCAACCAACCAAAAGGGGCCCTGCTATGTGATCCACATTGGGGGTTCAAACAACGCATGGTTTATAGACCTATAGAGTGGTGGAATTCAAACTAGGGGCCGCAAAACCTAGTGGGATTGCAGAGAAACTGATAGGGGTTCAGTGAATCAAATTTGACTAAAAATGCAAAGATAAAGACATTCAGCTGTCCACTTAATGAAAAAAACAAACAATTGAATGACAACTTCAATTGAACACAAGGTTGAATTTCAACACAATCTCATTTCCATTTAAACAATCCACCAAATGGGAATGGTGTGAATGGCTGCCACATTAGGTGCATAAGAAGTATTATAGAGTAATAATGTTTTCCCTGAAAATAATATAGAAAGAAATGTACACATTTTAAGGTTGTGGATTTGTTGAGCGTTGGTGTAGTGTAGGAGTGTGAAAATTCCTCCTAATAAAATGAGGAACCCAAACATTATGTCTGAATAAACAGGAGTCCCCGCTGATTTATTAATTTTTTGAGTACCAGTGTTACAGAGCTCAGAGATGACAGTAGTGGATGATGTCCGATACTGGCATCTGCTATGATGTTGGGGGTCTGATGTGTCTTTCTGTCTAGACACTGCTCCCTGGGACTGAGTGAAGAGCAGAGATACAGAGAGCTGAAGAGTGGGAGCTTATGAATATCAGCCAGTCAGTGTAATGTTTATTCAAGGGCATTCATCTTCGGTAAAGTAACTCAAGTGCAACAAGCACTGGAGAAGACAGCCAGAGTGCTGAGATAATTGAAGCAGAAACGCTAGAGGATGAAAACAATGACATAGGGTAGGCTTACGAACTGTCAACTACCAATATAAAACTTTTAGGAAATGATGCATGCACGCTCCACCTGCCCGTTAAGCCTATAGCAGGGGCGTTAGTTCCAACGTAACATCAAAAGTATGAAAGATCAGATTGACGTGGATTCTGTAATAAAACCTAGAACAGTAACAAACACGAAAAGGGGACATCAAAATGCAATATTTGTCTGTCAGTGACTAAATGGGCTGGAGAGCTTTTGACTTCCAGAACAGCGGATAGACAGGCAGACAAACAGTCAGACGCACAGACTGTGTATGTGCGTGCAAGCTTCTGTTTGTGTGTTGAGTATGCAGGGCTGTAATGAGAGGGTACAGCCTTCCTCAGTAACGCAACAACCAAGAATAATGATGTGTCGGACTTCCCTGAATCAGTGCAGGCAGGCGGGGGTCTCCCTCTAGTCAGAACCCTGTCTGCCTAATCATAGGGCAACCCCACTAGGAGACAATAGGGCAACACACCGCCCTCTTCAGACTCCCATTTTCTCCAGAAGCCAGAAGCCCAGGAATTATCTCCTTTTTTAATTCCAGGCCTTCCTTATTAACTGAACATTAACTTGAGATAATTCACTTGGAATGGGAAGTCAGAGGGATGCTAACACAGCACTGTGATTATAATCATCTCAAGCATAGCACCGTGATTATATTCAATAAAATAAAAATAAAAACTCAGAGCCCGGCTAGGGTTCTTCTAAGGTTTCTAGAGCCACTGTGTCTTTCATATAGCTTTCATAGTCTTTCATAGCCACTGTGTGTCAATATCTTGTTGTTTGTGTTTTACACTTTAGGCAGGATGTCTGTTTAAGCACTTTAGAACATTTGTCACTTTAAAAAGGGCTTATAGCAAACATTTAATTGATTGATTTAAGCAGTACATTTCATTGATTGATTTTTGCTGTTTCTTCTGCAGATTTTTTGTGATGCCCAATGAGGCTTTTTGCATTGATGTTGTCTTCAGCAAAATCATAGATTTGCAGCTGGAGTCAGCTTTGATGTGTTTGTCGATCAGTGTTTCGCTAGTTCCCTAACGACAAGAAGGTGAATCCACATGAATTTCCCTGGCGGCATATCCTGCCCTGTATCTCACCAGTTAATTTGGAGAAGATGTAGTTGTGGAGCAACCTAATACATGGCATTACATAGCAGTAAATATTTTTATACTAATATTTAATTATTTTTTAAATTAAAGAAAGAAGCAATCTGATCATTTTATTTGTATTCACAGTGAAACCTATACTGTGTGTAAATTTGTGCGTGTTAGTGTCTGCAAATAACATACAGCAGTTCTGTATTAAGTTGGGAATGAAATGGTGAGTGTTTTCAGAGTTTATTATATTCCTAGACAGCACTCTCAGAATCTTTGTAATATATTCCTTGGCAAAGTTCCACATTTACTGCAATTATGAGTGTTTGACCATTTTTCCTATGCCCACATTATCAGAGACACTTTTAAATTAAGTCTAAATGCTATCAGATTTAATTAATAGTCTGTCGTCTGGTGTAGATCGTTTTGTTTTATGACTGATAACTTATTCACCCCAGGGTATATTAATTCTAATTCATCTATTAAAGTCTATCTATGACAAATTATGATTAGTCACTTTGTTTTGCAGAAACTCCAGGAGCGTTTATTGAGATACTGTGAATATCACAGGTATTCATTACTCCTTATTATTAGTCATGATGTTAACTTTATTTGGCCCTTTGGGTGTTACACCTTACAAGGAGACAGATTTTTTAAAAGTTGTCTGCCATTCTTATCATAATAACATGAATATATCCTGAATTCCCTGGTCTTACATTTAACAACACAGTGAGGAAGGCTACCAGAGGTCAGATTGATTCTGATTCTTGTTCCCCTTTAACACACAGCTGCACCACTGAGTCATATATTGGATAACATCTCAAAATGATATCTTCAGCTGACCCTGCCACAATTACACTCAAGAAGAATTGTTAGTAACCCATCATTGCAAAAAAGCTGGAGCCCATGCAGAGCAAGGAAAACAACTACTTCAAGGTCTCAGAGAGTTTGAACACTACTAGCACACACCGCTAACTAGCTAGCTATTTCACATCAGTTACGCATGAGAAAGACTATTACATCTAAATGGCCATTGGAGGCAGTGTTAAATGTCCTGGGGGCTCAGAGGTCATTACACCACTAATGGAGCCATATGGTCAGAAAGCAAACACAAACTGTTCGTTTTCTCCCCATAATAAGGTCATGAGATGAAAAAACAACGAAGTATCCGTGTTTGCAACTGTAGTTCTTTAGCTTAAAAGGTCAATAACTAGTCTTGTCATCCTTTTTGCGAGGGCTTGAAAGTTGAAGGTATTGAACTTTGGACGAGATTCAAAACAAGGCACGCTTGAGTCCAAGGCATTATATAGCAGACATGCGGCTTATAAAGCCATTTTCCTATTTGTGGAGATCCCATTCATTGCAAATGCTTTGCATTTCGGCTCAAGCATCAGTTGCCTTTGTTTAAAATCATTACATACTTTTTTATATATAGTATGTAATGGTTCAGCCATATACAGTGCAGTCAATAAGTATTTGGACAATGACACAAGTTTTGTTGTTTTTGGTCTGTACTCCAGCACATTGTATTTGGAATGATACAGCAACAACTTAAAATGCAGACTGCCAGGATTAATTTGAATGAATTTACATCCATAAACCATTAAACTTGTGTGAATTAAAGACCATTTTATACATACACCCCAACAATTTTAGAAGACCAAAAGTACTGTAACAATCTTAAATAAAGATATAATATTTAGTGCTTGGTTGCAAAACCATTGATGTCTACTGTCTGTGAACAATAGACATAACTAGGGCTATCAAAGGGCCTTTTTGGCCCTGGAAAACTCTTTGGTTGCTTTAGCAGTATTTGGGATCATTGTTCTGCAGAAAGTTCAAGTGCCGTACAATAAGTTTTGAGACATTTGGTTTTATCTGAGCAGAGAAGATGTACACTTCTGAATTTATCCTACTGTTGCTGTCAGCAGTTACATCATCAATGAAATCAAATGAGCCAGTTCCAGTGGCAGCCATACGTAATCAAAACATAACATGTCCTCCACTTTATTTTTATATGCAGTTTCTCTTGCCATGTTAATATTTGCCTCATCTGTCCAGAATGTCTTTTTTCCAAAACACTGCGTCTTTTTTATGTTTTTTAGGTCATCCTGTTTTTGAGGCAAATTTTTTTTTCTTCATTATGGTCAGCATTCTTTGGGCATCCACTGTAGAGGTCTTCTTGGACATCCACAGTAGAGTAGAAAATATTTACTCTGTTGTGTCCAAATACTGTTTATAGTGAATTCGGAATTACACATCAGTATTTAGGGAAACAAATAAATTGTGTCTAGCTGTGGATTTTTCCTTCAAATTTAATTGATACTGGAGAAAATTACCGTCATAAATATTTTATGTAAACTTGTGCCAACTAACCCTAACCCATCAAATGACATGACATGTTTTATGGAGGATTTCAATATAGCACTTTACAAGGAATTTAAATAACCTACTAACCTAACTATTGTAAGAATGGAAATTGTAGTTGTTGATTTTTTTTAGGTGTGCCAATGTGTTTCTATCCAAAATAAAGTAGCCCTACATCCATTATTGATTATTGGATATCTTTATTGAAAAACTCCTCATAGCACAACTTTTCCAACTACAAACATCTCAGCACAGTGAACCTCTTTATCACCCCATAGGGACTCATCTCTTTTGTTTCCAAGGTTTGGGGTGGCAGGACCAGCAAGAAACAAATAACTGAAAACTCTTGAGTTCATCGACAAACTGTCTCCACAAGATGTGTTGCTGACAAAAGGTGGGTTTAGCCAATCCCCATCTAAAGACACCTACCTTCACTAGGGAAGTCACAACTGCATCCTGCCAAAACGAAATACACCAGGGGTGCGTTCTGTAAGAATACATATGGAGAGAGTGATAGCACTTGTGAGGAACAAGTACACAAACCTCCAAGTAATGTCCCAATTACACTCTGTCAGGCGGCCCCAGGTGTCATCACTCCCCTGTACTAGATTTGTTCTTAGCAGTGTGTGCCAAAAGTGTGCCCTTCAGTTTTCTCAGAGCTCTGAATGAACATAGTTCAGGAAGTACAATATGAAGTCCTGTTGTACATTAATCAGTTATCTGACTAGTTAATTGGTTGTTCACTAAATTTCTAGTCAGCCATGTATCAATTGTTGTAGCTAGTTGCATCCTCATTTATTACAGTAATACATTTACAATAACAGACACTAATCATATATTCTTGTTGAATTATTTATTTTAGTCAAAACAAAGAAAAAACTTTGTTAGTGACAGCAATTATTATCGAACACTGCACATCCATAATATCTTCAGTTCAGTTTCAATTTTAAGCTCAGACTTGAATCATATAAACAAATATTATCAACACATTTCAATCAATCACAGTAAGTAAAATATTATAATGAAAGAAAAAAGCTTCAATCATTAAAACAATCAACAACAAACCTATCTGCTTACAGAAAGGATTTGAATTAATTACCGGTGGTCAGTGAGGTGAGTAAACTACTTCCATAGAACACCATTTCGGATTAATTCCACAACTTTTTGGTAAGCAATCTCAAATGATGTATTAAATGCACTCTATGAAAAGGTGATGTAGACTCCAAACCACAAAGTAATCATAAGTTTACCCCTTAATTGTCTTTTTGTCTCAGTGCAGTACTTGTAGAATTGTTGTGAAGTTTCTGGTATCACTTGTGGTAGTGTGCACCATAAGGTGAATAGGACTAACATGAGGAAGGTTTTAAGTGTCACAGACATTAAGACATTAATAATAGTGTTTGCCTTATTCTGTTTTGCTGCACCAATCACAATTGTACTGTACACTAAGCAAGTAATTTTACTTTTTTTAAAAGTTGGACAACAGGTGAGATGGAAAGAACTTTTTCAATACCGTAACGGTGGTTCTATTTAGGGAGAAAGACAACCTAGTCGTTAGATCACTGGTCGCTGGTTCAAATCCACTCAAAAAAGTTGAAAAATTGGTTATTGTGACCTTGAGCTACATTGCTCCTGAAAAGACTCTCTGACTAAAATGTAAAACGAATGTGTTTGCCTCTGATCCTTGAATGTGAGGTCCTGGTGAAGAGAATCCAAGTCAATGCACTATATGCATAGATTTAAGATAAGATTGGTTTTCACGTGTTAACATAGAAACTAATCAACAGGACAATAATTACTCGAACACATACAGCCTATGAGAATACTTGGTGTTATTGGGAAATGTGTCAGTATTCAAGGAAATAGGATAATCAATCCTCATGGCAAATTTATGAACTTAGGCTGTGTGGGGCTCATAAGAAAAAAATACATTATTGATAACTACAATATGGCTAGACATGTTTATAAAAAGAGCCAATTTCGTCCCAAGGTAGCTAGCAAGTAAACTAGCCTGGAGGACAGTCTGAAAGGCACTGGAGGGATGGGTTGTCGAACCTAAGGTGTCATAAAAAAATATGGGCATCACCCAGCCCAACATTAAAATTATCAAAATACTTCATTCTTATTGCTAAAAACACCTCTAACCTCAATTGCCCTTACTGTACATTATTTTAATTGCATTGAAAATTCATTATCACTCTCAAGAATTTCAGTTAGGCACTTTGAGAAGGTTTCAATTATAAGGAACCTGGTGATCTGTATTTAAAGTGCAACAGACCAACAAACCACAGGTCAAAATTTTGTGTTGTAATACTTGGATAAAGCATGGGTGAAGTATGAAACTGTGGTGCTCAATTTAATTTATTTCTCATCTTCAGACGAATCAATAATTTTAAAATCTTAAAATATTGATCTTTTTTTCATATTTCATATAGTCTTTTTGCCTGAAGGTGTAAACACAACATTAGAATGCAGCATAACAGCAATACAATTAAAGTAAAAGTAAACAATACCGACCATTGGAACCAGAAAAAATGGCGGAAAACCACACCATACCCAGCCTTTTAAGGGACTTGTTGAGATGTCGTGGATGAGCGTGGCGGGGTGATTGAAAGGCATCCCAGACAGCCAGACTGTCCCTCCTTGACTGGCACATTAGGTGGGTTGGTGAGTGTGGTATGAAGTGGGCCAGACTACTCCATGTTCTGAGGCCTTTCTTATATAAACCTTCTGATGCCTAACCAATGGCTGTTGGTTAAGAACAAAAGCTCTTCACCAAAGGCTTTAAGGAACTGTACTATGCTAACTAAATCCTATCTTAAACTTTGTTCAAACTGCAAGCAATTACAAACAAATCGTATCCATGAATGAAAATCCCCCAAAAACTGTACTATTTAATACTATACTTTGTTAAATTCTATACTCTTCTCTTCAGCATTTACAAGGGAAATAGCAGAAACTATGTATTTATATTTAAAACTCTAGATAGCCTCAGCATCAAATTATAAAACTAGCTAGCTTTGAAGTTTGGTTTCCCATTTGCTTAACCTCTACATAGGTTCCTATGTTGAGCCTTAGGAGTAACGCACTTATCAACCTTAGCATTCTAGCTAATGTCATACAACATGTCATTTGGAAGTAAGATTTTTATTGCTTATCTTGCTTATGGTATAATTGTAACTGAGCAAACAAACACTTTTTTGTATAAGGGTCCAATGCTAGAGGTGCTGAACGAAGATGTATGGATAACTTACTATCTAGAAGTCAGCAGGCAAGTTTATTGGATAGCTTACCTATCAAGGAAATATATAGCCAACAGCTTGCTTTTGAGTTCCATATCCAATTTGAGTTGCCTCTGGAACTTTATCACAATTTATTTGAGATTGGCAATGCAACACAGTGACTAGACCAAAATAAACAAGAGAAAATCATTGGGAAACCACAGAATAGGAGTGTAAATACACAGATGATAAAAAATTATTTGTGAAGTATTCCATTCAATAAATGATCCCGAATATCCTATACAATACAGTATGATTAGTATTTGTCTGTGTTTGTTTTATGGAAATCTTACAAATGGCTCCTTCAACATAAACTCTAATTCTATCCTAGCACTAGATTTAAATGAAAGTCCACATGCAGTCTCAACCCTAACTTTAGCTATAATCCTAATTTTTGAGTTTTGGATCTAATGTACTGTGCAAAAGCTTTAGGTCTTAGACATTTTTATTTTCATAGCATGGCAAGTTGAAGAGCGAAAAAGCAATGGAATGCCCAAAAATCTGCCTGTATCCAATGACCAGTACTTAAAGATCATTTCCATGATGGACAGAAGAAGATTCTATGAAGTCCATGCTCATTATTTGGCAAAGTTATATGGGACCAAAGAAGAGTCATCTGGCATCATAGAAGTCTTACAAGATAAGACATCCTTTGACTGATTGGGAAAACGTTATCTTTCAGCACAATAATGACCCTAAACACTCTGCCAAGACAATCAAGATCTACTAAATCTGTAGATGAAATATTCATAGCATTTGACTAGCCTCTCAGATCCATGGGCACAACATAATTGAAGTTTTGTGGAATTGCTTTGACAGGGAAAGTTACAAAAAACACCCAAAGTTAAAAAAAAATACTAATGGAAAATCCTGCGAGAATCTTGGAAGAATTTGACACATGACAACTTTAAAAAATGACATGACAGTCAGCCGAAGCATATTGCATGAGTTTTGCTTCAGTTTTTTTCAAATTCTCATGGAGGCCACACAAAATACTGACTTCATTGTTGTTATTTTCAGTGTATTATTTTTTCTTTGTGTTTACTTAAATGTTAAATTTTTTTTACAAATACACTTCTGCACAGACAAATCTGCACAGTACTGTAATCTGAATGTAACCGAAGTATTACTTCCTTTAAACCTCTACTTGTCTTGCATGAGGACTGAGTACTACAAGATATTATGTTAAGATCATTGGGAATAGTGGATGTAGCCTTAAAATTCTAAAGATTTGCTTTAAGTATTGACAACAAGGAACTTTGATATTACATTAGCCATGTTATGCACCAAAAATTCTATAAATAAATAAACAATCTATTTTTATCAACACAATGACTGAAAATGATTTCTGGCTCCTTATATATGCATAGGCAACTTGGAGGGAAATTTTAACCCTCTTCTTTTTGCAGGAAAATGGTGGGCCAGCTGGTGTGGTTTTTGATGTGCATTTCTATTTAATAGCAAGCTCTGGCTGCTCACTCCTGTCTCTGCTCGACTCTCTTCCTCCACTCCCAGCTCTGAAGCAAAATCCTTCTGGGTCCCAATTAAGACTCAAAGCTGCTGTTCTCTGTATGATAACAACACCAAGCACTAACAACATGCTACCTGTCAATGACAACATCAACACCCACCATCTGTTCCCTTGCAAATTGTCTTCATTACTCTCAACTCACAATACAACGCTATTCTTTTACAAAATAAAAAAATGTATATATCTCTTTTTGAAATCCTTTCCAATTACCTGTTAATCTGACTGCAATGAAATAGCTCTATTTTTGGATGTCCCTTTCCCTATTCAAATGTGTCTTTTGTTTTTGACAGGGGAATGTTTGAGATGAATACCATAAAAAACTGAACATTCTAGCTAAAACTCTCACTAATTAGATTATAGTCAGCCTTTGTAGGTAACCACATTTCCAACCTAAACACCTCTGTACTCCTAATAGCTTTAACAGTTGGAACAAATTATCCACAGGAGCAGACAATAGATTTTCCTTTCTAATTAAAGCAGATGTTTTCCCTCTGTCTGGGCAATCAGGATGAAACAGTTTTTTGTATTTACATTTTAGCCATTTAGTACAGGGCTTCCCAACCACCGGGCCCCAAACGGTTTTGGTCCATGGAGAGTTTGCTACCAGGCCTCTGGGCTTTGACATAATAAATGTATGTTCCCTCCCCAGCTTGCAGGATGGGTAATAAATTGACACGCCAGTGCCCTGCTCTGATGCATATGGTTGTGCTTAGTATGAAAACACTTTTCAGCCAACTTTTCAGAGTTTTGTCTGAAGAAATGTTTCCCATTCCCAACACTTGTTTATATTCATTGTCTTTTATATTCATTGTCTTTTATATATTCATTGTCTTTTATATTCATTGACTATAAACACTTGTTTATAGTCATTGTCTTTCATGCACTAATGCTCACATTAATTTTCATATGATTTCTTTCCATTATGTTAATATACATTTGATTATTATTTAATTCAACTGTTCTAAATGATTGATTATAACTGTTTTGTAAACTTATAGATTTTAACCTGTTTTGAATTCTACAGTACATATTTTTAGAGGTATGTAATGAAAATATATGAGTGAAATTGCAGCATTTGGTATGAAGAGTTATGCTACAGTATTGTTCAGTACAAATTGTTGATTGGCTAAAAATGAACTCGAATTTGCATTATATCATTTTAGCAAGCAACAAAGGGTCAGTTGGGCTCACTCGGTCTAAATATAAAATCCCAGTGCCCTGGGGTAGTGAGAAAGACATTGGGCCTCATTCTCCAACAATTCTTAAGAAGAAATTCCTTCTTAAAACACACTTACGCAGCTTCCACGAAGATTCTGGCATTCACCAATGTTTTCTTATTTAGGATTTGTTCTTAGGTAAGAACAGAATCTAAGCACACTAAAAAGTACACTTATGCACATTTGAGTGCTGACATGTTTGTGCCAAATAATTACTGTAGTTATTGCATTTTCTCCAATTCTACAGTTTTACTACTTTGTCATACAATTGCGAAGTATTATAAGTAGCTATACACTGCCAAAGCTTTTTAATTTCAACGTTTGTTTTTCTTTCATATGTGAATTACATTAATGCAATAACTATCAATATAGGTGACGATAACTGAATTTTTTGTCAAGTGAAAAGATGAGGGAATTGTGAAATCTCTTCCTCTTTTACTCCACAAGGGGTTGTGGTCAATATAACCCCAAAAAGCATGCACGGATGCATACTGCGAAAACCCAGCAGAAATAGTGGACCATCTGGGACTTTTGCCATACTATTTTTAGCATTCTATGGTTTGGGACATACTAATCTTGCAATCTGGCATAGTCTGGCATACTACATAGTATGCATACAGGGTTGTGTAGGTTACTTTTTAAATGTAATCCGTTACAGTTACAAGTTACCTGTCCACATTCGTAATCAGTAATGTAACTTTTTGATTACTCAAACTCAGTGACTTAGTCTGATTACTTTCATATTAAGAGGCATTAGAAGACAAATAGGAATACCCTATAAACAAAGGAACACCTTTTGCGGGGTCAATCAATGTTAGAGTTTACATAGCTGGCCAAAAACAGAATTTGCATTTTACCTTATGAGTTATGTACAGTGCCTTTAGAAAGGATTTCTAACCCATTGCTTTATCATTAAGGCAGCGCCATGTTACAGCTATCTAACAAATAGTTGCCTAATCTTGTAAATAATTCCTGTCTGAAAGAGATTCAACACAAGGTAGGCCTATCGCCTATCACTGTTCTGAGAAAAATGTGTCAATAGTAGAGTAGGTAACTGAATCACATTTTATATGGGTTGGCAAATATTATCGTAGATATACTCTATGTTATTACCAGCCATCCAGCCAACCAAAACCAGAGAAAATTAATCTATCGCTTCATCGGTCACTAATCTGGTTATGCGCACCCACCTTTGCACGCATGATGATCACACACAACTGAGGCGCGCAATTATTATTTGGGTATAAATAATGATGTTTTTAAAACTTTAAAAAAAAAAATCAAACATGCAACGTGTCATAATTATTTTGTGCCCCTATTCTTTTTCAATTGTAGTAATCCAAGAAGGAATCATACATTTTTTCAAAATTATCTGTAATCTGATTACAATATTTTAGGTGGTAAAGTAACGGATTACAGATACTGTTTTTTTTAATCCATGTAACTGATGCTCAGTTTTTTATGGTAACAGATTACTTGTAATCCGGATTACTTGTAATCCGTTACTCCCCAAATCTGTATGCATGTATGCGATTTGAGCCTGTTTGTGTGACTTCTGTGTGTGCACGGCCATGCCATTCAATTTATGAAAACAATGGGATTCATCATTATAAGTCCATAGGTGCGAACAATTGTGTGGTTTAAAAAAATGTCATGAATCTGACGTAGACTTTTCTTAAAAACTTTCTCAAGAGCAAATTTAACAAAAAACATAGGAAGATATTGGTGAATGTGGCCCATTGCCCGGTGTAGTGTCAGATATGTTTAGATATGTTGTCATCTTTCTGGTATGTTTAAAAAGGTGCCCTGAATCTCCTTTGTCACTAAATATCCATGGCAATTATACTGCAATATCTGGACCTCATACCAACATAGCTACCTAATCATCCACGTCTTCCAATTTGCTCATTCATCCCCTCTCCTCCCCCTCTAACTATTCCCCAGGTTGTTGCTGTAAATGATAATGTGCTCTCAGTCTGCTTACCTGGTAAAATACCGGTAAATATAGAACAGCTGGATGCCTGGATGCCCATGACATAATATACAGCACTGCACATATGTAGATCCTACTTGCTACAAAACAACAAAAAGCTAAACCAACAAACTAAATATGAAACTTTGCATTGTCTTGTTTTTGCTATTTTTGGAGCATGTAATGATGTTAGGTGACTGATGAACATACATTTCTGTGGGCCAAAATATTGTTGCAGCAATGAATAAATTGTCACTAGGCTGTCAAATCAACATGTTGCTAGTTTAACCAGCTGTTTTCAGGAACTTGTTGAATTTGGTTGTTATTATTGGTTTATTTGCTATAAACAAATGATTTAGCTTGCTTTTAATGACAGAATATAATTAGCTCAATATCACTAGAAAACAGCTTTAACAAAGATAAATTCAGCTACTTCAGGCTACAGAGGTTTACTGTGTTTGCAGTAGTTCTCTAACTAGCACACAATTATTAACAAGGTCAACTAGCACGGTAAAAGAACATTTGGAATTGTCCATTGATTAAGATGAAACAATTGGGTCAAATAGATGTAATTAATCTGTGCCATCATTGACAGAACTAACGATCAGATTTAGTAGAAAGATGAGAAATCATTCAATGTCAAAATGAATATGTCACTGAATTTGTAAAATTGCATTAGCATTTACAGTAGGCCTACTTTAGTTCTATAATATATACTATTTGGGTAGCATGTTAATTTAAGGTGACAACAGTGAGTCCACACATTTCTGTATGTGACCCCAGTCCCCCAGTGTTCTTAGAAACTGAGACAAACGCTGTAATACATGTAGTAAGAGACATACAATAACATTCTGCAAAAAATACAATACATGATTACAGTACAGATGGACAATGTAGGATTGCCACCCCATGGGCATACTAACCTCCTTCATAGAGCAGAACACAGTAGAAACCTCTCCTTGCGTCTGGGTCTCAGCAATATAAGATAAACAAGTTTGCGAAGGTGTGCTCTGCTAAAAGGGTGTCCAGCTAATGATGTCCTGAACAAAGTCAACAAAGTCAAACACAGTTCTCAGGAGACATATACCTATACTTTTAGCTTGACATTGCAGATCAGTGTCCACCTAAAATATCTCCACAGTACCTCAAAAACAATGAGAATGCACAATGACCTCTATTTACTAATAATTCCAAGCCCCCCCCCTCCTGTGGGGACAATGTGGAATGTTGGACTACTAAATCCTATTCTGAATTTTTGTGCAAGGACTTCTCATGAGATCACAGGATGCAGATAGATACACCTAAGAGTTGTGCAACTTTGATGTCATCTTGTCTATCTCCTGATTTACTGTGAGCGCATGACATTGCGCCATCCTTTGACAACATGAATACAGCCCACTTGTGTTGAATTCAGCACTTTGACAACAAGACGGCTGTCTGTGTTAGATTTGAAAGCTTCCTGTGATCGGTTCACTCAGAAGTTAGACTTTGTCTAAAGATAAAACGGCCTAGCAGGAAGTTAGTGTGTTTGGCTGGGAAAATGGGGGAAAAGGTGGTTTGAGTCATGTATCAGTCCTTCCGGTAGGAGCTGAAGATTCCCAAATGTCATTTTCATTTAATTATACTCCGATACTTACTAATGGTTCTTTTATTCATACTTCTGCCTTTAAACATATTGCACATCTCAAAGGTAAGAGAAACATTGAATCCTCCCAAGGGAGGCAATCTCAGGAAGAGAGATTGTTCTGTCTATGTTTTCCTGTTAATTGCCCCATTCACATGTTATGTCCTTGATGTCTGAGGGAAATAATCATGTAAATCTTGAAAACCTGGTTTGAAGATTACAGAAGTCAGGTGAGAATATCGTAGTCCTCCAAGCAGGATTTTGGGGAAATCACAACATTTAGGGCAAGTTACTGGATTTCTGGAAACATACAGTACTTATAATAAACAAACTACTGTATGTTTTTGTGTTGTTGTTGTTTTTCTGCTTTTATTTTACCAGCAAAATCTCATTGAGATTAACATTTTCAATTACTAGAGAGTCAGGCCAAGCAACACACAATGTTGGAGACACATTCACAACAGAGCACAAAGCATTCAAATTGTTTAGTGTCCTTAGAATTCCAAGTTGGATAACCTTTCAAAATCCTTTTTTCAGACCAGAGCACTGTTTTATCAGAGTTTACAGTTCTCATCAAAACAGTGAAGCCAAGGTAAGAGCTTTCCCTGTTCTCCATTCTTGGCCTTTTTGAATGTGTCAGTAGTCTAAAGAAAAGATGTGTATTGCCAGTTTATGCCTACTTTTTGTCAAAGTTTGATTTATAACAGCATAGGCTATCCAATCATGTCAGATATTACAGAAAATAGCATTACCAATGCTCATTGTGATTCCCTAGTAGAAGGGTTATTAAATCAGAAATCAGTTTAGGCCAGGTTAACATGACTAACTATCCAATGACCTTGATTGATCAATACATTTAAAAGGAAGCATGAAAACAAGAGGTTATTTTTTTGCTCAGACAAGAGGTTGTATTTATGCCTAAAGTGGATAGCAAAGAACATTGTTGTGCCAACCCACAGTTAAGTTTTACTCAGTTCAACTAGCCAACAATTCAACATCTGGGGCAGTTTTCACAAAACATTTCATCGTACTACTAGGAGGACTCCTTAACAGCACTAAAAGTTCCAAGTTAAGAGTTTCCTCTTAAAACCTATTCACAAATAGGCTAAGATCAACTTTTACTAAGGAATGGGGAGAAGTCTAAACTAAAAGAAAGGGCAGGGTTGACCCCGTTGCTATGGATGATATCGTGTTCCATGAAAAAGCTTACTATGCCCACAGTGATTGGCTGATAGGGGAGGGGTCTCTGTCAGTGAATTCTTCATAGCAATTCATAGTGTTCAGTCACGTGATTGCTCTGACAGCCTTGTGGGCAAAACATTGTTAAAACATGGCGGCTATCACTGGGAATTCTATGGAGCTAGTGCAGAAGCCGGTCAAATTTTCTACTTTTACAACCCATGAGTGTTTAAATCACCTCACAAAACATGGAAAACAAAGGTATGCAAACAAACTGCAAGTCTGAGCCACTTGTGACCCACATACAGCACCCACTGCGTTATTTACATTGCTAAAAACAGCAAAATCCCTGCGGGAGCTGAACTTAAGGGGATGTGTGCATATACATAGACTCCATACCTTTTACACACACTGTTACCAAAATGAAAGTGTACAAAAGTACAGACAGCTATCTGTACATTCGATCAGAGTGGGTCAATAATGCAATTGTTTGGGAGGTGAAGGAGAAGAAATTCTTCATTGTCAACGCGAGTGCTAATTTACCTAAATTACCATTGGTTCTATGGCTGGTCAGTGTAGCGCCATGCAGCCAGTATAACACAGAATCTTGACAAATGTACTGGTAATAATATACGTTTTCCCAATGTCAGGTAAACCATTCCTACTGTTTAAATGACCTACTATTGACAGCCTGTGTTGCTGTGGAGAAGGTTGGATTGGTGCGGTTTTCTCCTGTATTAAATTTGTTATTAATTTAGCTAACACTATATGTTTAACATGAAAGGTTTAGCTAGCCTCATAACTTAAGCTAGATGCAACCAGTTGGTTGCATCAGTGCAGATGAAAACTGACCATGTCATTCATTACACTGATTACATGTCGATATGATTGCAAATAAAATATGTGGTTAGCGCATCCAATGGAACTGCAACGATTTGGCATTTAGTATGACAAATATTACTAGTAAAAGTTATCAATGGTGGGCAATGGAAGGAGACTGTTTTTCCCGCCAAGTGGGCGTCCCCATATGCCGTGACGACACGTGAAAACTATCAATACTGTAGAAGAATGTCATGTTCCCATATTAAAATAAAGATATTAAAATTAAAATGTAGTTCAAGTGTCACTGATTAAACATGAAACCAAGAATGATATACTGACTAGTCAAGATACGTTCAGCTAAATGTCAGTCTCTTAAATGTCTGGCAGCTTGTAAAGAAATGCACGTTAATCTTTTGATGGTGCAATAATTCGTGCAATTGTGTTCCAACACCTACTACACCGGGTGGTCAAGCTATATGGCCATGAAGTCGGCTTTGTTTCTTTGTAGTTGGAGAACATCATGAGGAAACTGAATGATTTGTCGCACGATCTGGGGAGGGCATTTATTTTTTGTTGTAATATTCTTCTGACAGATGACTGAAATACACATAGTTCGTCTGTGCTGCATAGTTGCATTTTCCCTGTGGCCAAGTAGCGTAGAGTTCTCACAACCTTGATGTCCGATGTTATTGGGTTGTTTCTGTTTGTTGGTGAAGTGACAGTATCCCTGACTAGCTCTACTATGATCATAATACCCTTGTGATTAAGGCAATACCTTGTTAAAAGCTCAGTATCAATAAATGTTTCTAAAACGTCGACCTGATTACGAAGCAGATTGCCAGCAGCAGTCCCTTAAGGATTATTTGTGACTTCGTCTTAGTGATTTAGGAGGCCTCTTGACTACTCCTAACTACTCCCAGATTTAGGAGCTGGTTTTAGCGCTAAAATGCTTACTATTAGACCAAAAATGTTAAATGTTTTGTGAATATGGCCCCTGAACTGTGCTTTAAACTTTTTACTTCATTAAACTTAAGTTCAAGTCAGCTTACAGTAATATCTTCTCTCAAAATCACACATTGTAATTCAAATGCAGACTGCTTTATTGTCATTAAATAAAATGTGTAGATATTGCCTGAGCAGAACAATGCAAGAAGGATAATGCATTCAAGTTCTGTAGTAA
The DNA here is from genome assembly GCA_016801175.1 of Esox masquinongy. Classification (NCBI taxonomy): domain Eukaryota; kingdom Metazoa; phylum Chordata; class Actinopteri; order Esociformes; family Esocidae; genus Esox; species Esox masquinongy. The sequence goes on from JACXGI010002125.1 coordinate 54,491, forward strand.
CAATAACACTATCATGTATACAACAATAATGTATACAAGAACAGCACTATTGCTATCATATCTTCAACCAATACATTGAATTCAATTAAAGCCCAAAAATCTAAATGGATGAGGGATATAATGTAATACCTGTTAATTATATACAGTGAAAACACTTTAGGGAATCATAGAACGTCCCTCAGGCAATAACAATCATAGACATATCCGACAGCGATATTTGATATTTTTCCTTCACTCAGAACAACATAACAAATGCACAAAAGTTGGAAATTGATCAGGATAATTGCTTTAAAAATGTGATATTGTTTGGGAGTAGTTGTTAAAGTGGAAGAGAAGGGGATCACTACTTGTCGTGCAGTGACCTGACATGCTACTCTCTGGGTAGCCCTGTCTGTATTTGCCTTCATTTTTACCAATTTTTTTCTCTCCGGGGGCCCTGATTGGTACAGCGGTACAGTTACTGCCTCATAGTTAGCTGGGCCATTGCAGGAACTTGAATCCTACTAGCTGTTTAGCCCGGGGGTCGCACTGAGGGCCATGCAATTAGCCAGCACTATCTGAGTTTGGAGGGTTATTAATCGTATATTGTTGCCTTGCCTCATTGCTCTAGAAGCTCTGCTTGGCCACTTGGGCACCTGTGAGTTCAATCAGGACAGAAGACCTGAGAATGCTTTCTGATCTAGACTTCCTTGTTGAATGAGCAGCGTAATAAGAACCAGAATGACATTGGATGTGCTTCGGAGGGGAAATCTCAACACTGACTGTCTTAAGTTGGATGGGAGTTGCTGGGATTAAAGAGACATTAATCAGTAATTAGATATTACGCAATTTGGGAGAAAAAAGAAGGTAAAAACAACAAACAAAAATGTTGTATGCAATTGCATCTACGACCCTGTCTCTCTGCAACAACTCAACAGATTCCAGAAAATGTAGGAATGTGTGCCAAGCCATTCTGTTTTTATGTTATTTTTTACATTGTTCTTCCAACCAGTAAGTCATGTGAATCAACATGTTGCTGACCTCAGTTCGCTTTACAGAACCTTGAGTGCTACGGGTAGACATCGGAGCACAATGAGAGTAGAAAATCCCTGGTGATCATTTTTTTTTTTTAAACTTTATTTTAACAGGGAAACCGGACGGATACAATTAATTTACTATGAATAGCGTCAAGGCGTTGTTGATGGTTTCGCAAAGAATCTCGGGAAAGTATCGCGGCCGTTTGAGCTGTTCCGGCGCGTCAAGAAGTTGGGCCATGGTCAATATTATGCAAATGAATCCGGCAAACGCGAAGCGTTTATCCAATGGAAGTAGAGTCTTTCATAAACAAGAGACAGTCTTCCTTGTTGGTCTATTGTCGTATTGCGATGACGCATGTGAAATATTTTTGCTCCATGGGAAACTTTCTACTACCAACTGGAGAAAAACAAGCGCAGTAAGGTTTGGAGGATGGTGTGAATTGTTGGTGACTCAGGTCAGTTTTTATAAGTTAGCTCTGTGTTGTTATATGTGCCGTGTTTATTTAGCATTGAGTTGTTAAATTTATATGGCAGCACCACAGAAATAATTTGCCTGATAGCATAGTGCTCATTATAACGTGTGTTTTTATTTTGCCCATGAGTGAGAAAAATAATTTTGGTTGGTTTCATGTTAAATTGAAAAAATGTTCAACACAGCCCTCCCCCGCCGAAAAACAAACACCCATAGCGGATACGTCCATAAGCGGTCATCTGGGGCAAGGCTGCGCGTTTGCAGGTGAATTCGCGCCGGAACAGTGGAGACCCACCCACTTCACTGCCACCGCGGCCCGTGTGCAGGTGCCTTGAGCCTATCAGCGGCTAGGTCATGATATTATGAAAAAGGCCTAGATTTTATGAAATACATGCGATGATGAAAATAAACATTTTAGGAAATACAATGTATTACTATGAAATATCATACCACTATTTTAAAGAGGCCTTATAACAAGATTTCCTATTAATGTGACACTTAAAATATATTTAATTAATTATTTATATATTTAATTATTTCATTTTGACCCCCTTGGTCCTCCATACATTGTTGGGTACAGCTGTTAAGCGAAATGTAAAATAATTAATCAAATAAATTGGTACTTTGTATGTGTCAAAACTGGAACACACATAGCTATCTTTAAGAGGTGTCTGTCTAAGACACATATAATGCACATTGTACAACAGCTGGAAACTGGAATATGACTGGATAAAAACTTGTTTTGATTGCTCTAGTTTGTATTCAGCACTGACGGTTATACAACCCATCTATCCCCTGCATGGTTTTAAACACACCTGTCTAATTATAATATGACACAAGGAAAATGGGAAATGTCACATGAGGAAGATAGGAAATAGATAAATTATTCAACTGTTCTAGGCCTGAGAAAATATTAAAAGTGAGGTGTTGAAAAATATTAAGGGTGAGTAAATGATAAATGGAAGAGTAAAATAAATTATTTTGTCATTTATTTTGTTGGCTTATAGTAGGCAAGGGACACGATTAAACACTTTTATATTTAACTATCCTTTTAAATAATTTACTTATCAAATAACCTTTTACTGACATTTGTCATTCCTGGGAAATCCATAGCATTAAAATAAATGTTTCAGTCTTGAACCCCACAAGGACCTATTTGCCATAACCAATCAGAGCTACAGTAAGGCTATATGCAAATATGCCATTTGCTACAACACCTATCTCAGTCGCTGAACTGCTGCAGCAAAAGCTAAAATGTAGATAATTAGCGATCATCGTTTGTTAATGCAATGGTGATGGGCATCTTTTTTCATCTCTTTTCAGTAAGCCGGCTCTTTCAGCTCAGGTCACCAAAAGAAGCCGGCTCTTTTGACTCCCAAACGGCTCTTTAAAAAATATGTTTTGTATTTTTTCAAGTCAAACAGTTTGCGATAGTTTACTACGGTTGGTGTTAAAACAATTCTAATTAAATTATTAAATGAAATCATACTCAACCTTAACCACAATTTATTTAAAAAAGCTTTGTTATGAAAATTTGTTATGACAAGGAATGCTATTAAACATATGCATTTAAAGTATAACTTTTTAATGTATATAAACGAAGTGCATATAAATCTAACCATTCAAAACAAATACAATCTGAACAGCATAATGGAAAAATGAATTACAATTTGCAAAACTGCAGCATCCCACAAATTTGTCAGGTCTTCGAAGGAAATGAGGAGCAGAAAACGTGGAGTCGCGAAGGTAAAACAGTATTTTTAATGACAGCAAGACTGGCGTAGCCCAACAATGCTCTAATGGCGAGATAATAACACACAAAGACCAGGGGAGCAGAGGGAATATATATACTGGGGGGAGTGATTATGAATGAGGACGAGGTGCGCTAAACAAGACAACAGGTGAGATGAATAGATGAGTGGTGGTCTCAGAAGGCCAGTGACGTCGACTACTGAAGCCTGCCCGCTGCAGGGGGAGGAGAGGCAGCAGAGGGCGCAGTCGTCACAGTACCCCCCCCTGACGACACCGGCCCCGGGGCCGACCCGGGGGCGCGGAGCAGAGCGATCCGGGCGTCGGCGATGGAAGTCGCGGAGGAGGGCGTACCCCTCCGGGCCGTACCCCTCCCACTCCACGAGGTACTGGAGGCCCCCCGCCCGGCGCCTCGAGTCAACGATGGAGCGAACGGAGTACGCCGGGGAACCTTCGATGTCAAGAGGGGGGGGAGGAACCTCCCGCACCTCATACCCCTGAAGGGGACCAGCCACCACCGGCCTGAGAAGAGACACATGAAACGAGGGGTTAATACGGTAGTCAGGAAGACGCAACCGATATGTCACCTCATTGACTCTCCTCAGGACTTTAAAGGGCCCCACAAACCGCGGGCTCAGCTTCCGGCAGGGCAGGCGGAGGGGCAGGTCCTTGGTCGAGAGCCAGACCTGGTCACCTGGACGATACACCGGGGCCTCCCCACGGTGGCGGTCAGCGTAGGTTTTCTGGCGGCGGACAGCGAGCCGGAGGCGAGCCTGCACGGCCTCCCATGTGCCCGCCGCCTGCCGGAACCTGTCGTCCACCGCAGGGGTACCGGTCTGGCTCGGGGTCCAGGGTGCCAGGACCAGCTGGTATCCCAGAACGCACTGGAACGGCGACATCCCCGTGGAGGAGTGGTGAAGGGAGTTCAGGGGTATTCCGCCCATGGCAGGAACTCCGCCCACTCCCCCGGCCGGTCCTGACAGTACGACCGAAGGAACCTGCCCAATTCCTGGTTGACACGCTCCACCTGCCCATTGGACTGGGGATAGTAGCCCAAGGTCAGGCTGACCGAGACCCCCAGGTGCTGCATAAACGCTTTCCAAATCCTGGACGTGAACTGGGGACCCCGGTCAGACACAATGTCCTCGGGCACCCCATAGTGCCGGAAGGCGTGTGAAAATAGAGACACCGCGGTCTGTAGGGCAGTGGGAAGGCCGGGCAGAGGCAAGAAGCGGCAGGACTTCGAGAACCGGTCCACAACAACCAGGATGGTGGTATGGCCCTGTGAGGGGGGAAGATCGGTAAGGAAATCTATAGAAAGGTGGGACCATGGTCGTTGTGGAATGGGTAAGGGGTGCAACATACCGGCCAGGGCACGCACCGTCGGCCCGATACCAGGATGACCACAGGAGGGAGATGTATGGGCCCAGTAGATGAGCCGGTCATGGACAGACGCCGGCACATACGTGCGACCCTCAGGGCACGTGGGCGGAGAGGACTCGTCACGCTGCGCTCGAGCGATGTCCGCGTCCAATTCCCACACCACCGGTGCCACGATGCATGACGCCGGCAGCACTGGAGCATCATCCACTGGCCTCTCCTCCATGTCATGCTGACGAGACAGCACGTCGGCCCTGATGTTCTTGCTCCCTGGCCTGTATGTAAGAGTGAAAACAAACGGGGTAAAGAACATAGCCCACCTTGCCTGGCGAGGGGTCAGCCTCCTCGCCGCCCGCATGTACTCCAGGTTGCGGTGGTCCGTCCAGATGAGGAAAGGGTGTTTGGCCCCCTCTAACCAGTGCCGCCACACTAACAGGGCTCTACCCACGGCCAATAGCTCACGATCACCCACATCGTAATTCCGCTCCGCCGCATTGAGCTTCTGTGAGAAGAAGGCGCAGGGACGGAGCGTGTTACGACTCCCCGTCCGCAGGGAGAGGACGGCCCCGAGCCCACAGTTGGACGTGTCCACCTCCACGATGAACTGGAGCGATGGGTCGGGATGGGCCAGGACAGGAGCGGTGGTGAAACGATGTTTCAGTTCCACAAACGCCCGCTCCGCCTCCGCGGTCCACCGCAACCGGGTCGCCCCACCCCTCAGAAGGTAGGTGATCGGAGCCGCGACCTGGCTAAAGCCCCGGATAAACCTCCTGTAATAATTCAAGAAGCCTAAGAATCGTTGCACACCCTTAACCGTGGTTGGGGTCGGCCAATTACGCACGGCGTCAATGTGATGCTCCTACATAGCCACACCCGTGCTGGAAAAACGATACCCCAGGAAGGACACAGACGACTGGAAGAACAGACACTTCTCTGCCTTCACGTACAGGTCATGCTCCAACAGCCTAAAAAGCACTCTGCGCACCAACGAGACATGCTCAGCGCGGGTAGCCGTGTATATCAAGATGTCATCGATATACACCACCACGCCTTCGCATAACATGTCCCTGAACACATCGTTGATGAAGGACTGAAAAACTGATGGGGCATTCATCAAACCGTACGGCATCACTAAATACTCATAGTGGCCGGAGGTGGTGCTGAAGGCTGTCTTCCACTCGTCCCCCTCCCGGATACGCACCAGGTTATAGGCACTCCTGAGGTCCAATTTCGTGAAAAAGCGGGCCCCGTGCATCTTCTCGACCTCCGCAGAGATCAAAGGAAGAGGGTAGCTAAACGGGATGGTGATCTTGTTCAGCGCCCTGTAATCGATGCACGGGCGCAAACCACCATCCTTCTTTTTCACAAAAAAGAAACTTGAGGAAACCTGTGACTTGGAGGGCCTAATGTATCCCTGTCCCAGAGCCTCCTCAACATACGCGGCCATCACCGCCGTCTCGGTGCGGGACAGTGGATACACGCGACCCTTAGGGAGTGCGGCTCCGTCAATGAGGATTATTGCGCAATCCCCCGGTCTGTGAGGTGGCAATACAGTGGCCTTAGCCTTGGAAAAAACCGCAGCCAAGTCCAGGTATTCGGGGGGAATTGGTACGGCGGGAGCACTGTCTGGACTTTCCACTGTGGTTGAGCCCATGGAAACACCCAAACACCTACCTTGACACTTCCGCGGCCACCCTGAAAGACCCTGACTAGACCAAGAGATGACGGGGTCATGAAGAGACAACCAGGGGAAACCCAACACGCCAGGAAACGTGGGAGAGTCGATGACGTGGAAGGAGAGGGTTTCACTGTGTCGACCGCTGGTGACCATAAGGAGAGGGACCGTACACTTGGTGACCAAACCCGACCCTAGCGGCCGGTTGTCCAACGCTCTCACGGGTAGGGGGGTGGCAAGGACCTGAAGGGGAATGTGCAAGCGCAAAGCGAAGGACCTATCAATGAAAATCTACCAGCGCCTTACACTGGGAAAGCAACGGAAAACCGGTGAACTCAACAGGAACGGTGCATAGAGAGAGGGGAGAGGCAAGGGGTGAATGGGCATGAGCTGCCTGGAGTGACGCGGAAGTGCCGTGCCTGTCGCCTCTTGACTCGGAGGCGGAGGTGTAGTGTGGTGCAGCAGAACAGCCCCGACTCCTCTTAGAGGCACCCCACACCTGTCCTCCCTGACCTCTGCCCGGGAGCGCAGCCGCCCCCAGGTCCATGGGGACGGCGGTGTCCAGTTGGTGGGGTGGAATGGGCGGGCCTCTTCCTGGACGTCCTCGGGCAGCCAGCAGGTTGTCGAGACGGATAGACAGTTCCACCAGCTGGTCAAAGGAGAGGGTCACGTCCCGGCATGCCAACTCCCTCCGGACGTCCTCGCAAAGGCTGCATCGATAATGGACGATGAGAGCTCGCTCGTTCCACCCAGACCCCGCCGCCAGGGTTCGGAACTCCAGTGCGAAGTCCTGCGCCAATCTCGTCCCCTGCCGCAAATGAAAAAGCCGTTCACCCGCCTCTCTCCCCTCGTGTGGATGGTCGAACACGGCCCGGAAGCGGCGGATGAACTTGGCGTAGCTGCCCTGGGTGGGTCCCTCGGTGTTCCACACGGCGGTGGCCCACTCCAGGGCTTTCCCGGACGGGCAGGAGACGAGCGAGGAGATCTTCTGGGCGTCTGTTGGCGCAGGATGGATCGCCTGGAGTGCGATGTCGACCTGCAGCAAGAAACCCTGGCAGCGGTCCGCCGTCCCATCATAATCCCGGGGGAGTGGGATATGCATCACCCCCATGCCGGGTGGTGCAGTCTGGGGTGTCGGCAACACGGCCGGTGTTGTGGGGCTCTGCTGGCTCAGCTCTAGGCACTGCACTGCTTTTAGGACGCTGTCCATCACAGCACCTAGGCTAGCCAGCATGGACGAGTGTTCCTTCACCAGATCTGCAACACTGGCCTCACCTTCGGCTCCTCTGTACTCCATACTTTTGAGGTGTGTTATCCTGTCAGGGCTTCGAAGGAAATGAGGAGCAGAAAACGTGGAGTCGCGAAGGTAAAACAGTATTTTTAATGACGGCAAGACTGGCGTAGCCCAACAATGCTCTAATGGCGAGACAATAACACACAGAGACCAGGGGAGCAGAGGGAACATATATACTGGGGGGAGTGATTATGAATGAGGACCAGGTGTGCTAAACAAGACAACAGGTGAGATGAATAGATAAGCGGTGGTGTCAGAAGGCCAGTGACGTTGACTACTGAAGTCTGCCCGCTGCAGGGGGAGGAGAGGCAGCAGAGGGCGCAGTCGTCACAAAATTGAAATAAATGTAAAAAAAAAAAAGCATGCTATTACACATGTGAATTTAAAGTATAGCTTTTTTAATGTATATAAACAAAGTATGAATGTAACAATAAATGTGACACACATATAAATGTAGCAATGTATAAATGTAACAATTCAAAACAAATACAAACTGAACAACATAATACAGTGTAATTTCCATATACAGTATAATTTCTAAAACCTCTGTCCTCCATGATTGAAAATGGCTGGCAATCGGTGGCAATCATTTTAGCCAATGCAATATCAATTGGGCCTTGTTTTGCTACAGAGAGACTTTGGCATAAGCTGGCCCATAGAAGACAGGTGAGGCTGTTAGTCTGAGCAGACAGTCCAAACGAATGTGTGCGCTTGAGCATTTAAGCCTATATTATTTTATTTATTTTTTCATTCTTTGAATTAGTTAATTCTGTTCATTTAAATCTTTTGATTATTCATATCATATATTTTTATTTATTTATAAAAAGATTCGGTTCTTCTGATATGTGAGCCGGCTCCCAACGTTCACCTACAAGAGCCAGCTCTTAGAGCCAACTCGTTCGCCAACGACCCATCACTATAAAGTAACAGCATTCCTCTGAATGTTTAACAACTATAAATATGTAAGTACCTCAGGAGTCCTCTTACATTTGGGAACATACCAGTCCTGATCGTACAACAATTCAGGTAGGCTCCCTCCTAGTAGCCCTACCAGTGCACATCAACCGACGTTACTGTTCGCAACCACATCAACTAGCTACAGTGATTAGCTACAATCTAGGAGGAAAGCACATAAACCTTGTAAACATTTTCATCTGGCGGTCAAATATCGCTAGCACCGAATCTGGTCACAATGCACATACAACAATATTAACTTGCCTGTTTGACCGTGGCTCCCATTTCATCGATGCCAATTAATTTGATTGGCACAGGATATGCTAACTGTGCGTGACATTAATAAGGCCAGTGTAAACGAGCTAGATAATTAAGTTATTCAACTTTCTAGATAGCTTGTCCACCAATTTAAACAAAAATAGTGCATAATTCCTAATAGCTTGAAACAGCAAACAATGTAATTCATTTACAAACTGATAACTATTTGTTTGAAAACAAGCAAACTATATTAATAATTTATTGAACTTCATCTGTTCATCTGTTCTGCCAAGAATACCTTACTATATCATGCTGTGTGTATTCAAACTTTTATCAAGTTTGTATATAACTACTGCTATATTTGATGTATTTTACATATAACTTTGTATTTGCTTTATATCTGTAAAGTACTTCAAATGCTTTCCTATTTAGAGGCAGTTATTTATTTTACAGACAGGTCTAATTATATACTCTAAATATGTGATGTGGGCCAATGTGTTACATTGCATGTGCAAAATCATGAGTCAGGCTCTAATGTAAAAAACTTTTACATGTAGGCCTGCATTGAACACAACATAAAGGCTCTTGTATTTGCTCCATTATTTAAATCAAAAGCTATTTCTGTATGAAGATGCTATAGGATTTGCTCCACTGTTTGTTTGTAAGACACTCATTACCTGAATAGGTACAATAGCCTATTGGATACTTTTAGAAACTATGACTTAGTGTGTACTGCCTCAGTGTTTACCAAAATGGCATGCCGGAAGTTGCACAAAATTTTCACAACTTTAAAGTTTCCGCTCAGGAGACCAGACTTTTGCTCAGTAACCCCAAACAATATAGGTAATTGTTTATGTATAATATAACCAATAATGCCTTACAGAATCAAAGGCACTGCATGGAATCATAAGCATTCAAAATGAATATAAAGCTTGTGTAGACTATACCTTTTCATTTCTGAGCATGCTGGCTTATGAATGTGCATAGTCTGGTTTATCAGTGAATATAGTCTGGTTTATCAGTGAATATAGTCTGGTTTATCAGTGAATGTAGTCTGGTTTATCAGTGAATATAGTCTGGTTTATCAGTGTGTATAGTCTGGCTCTTTTGTGTGTATAGTCTGGTTTATTAGTGTGAATAGGGGTTATGAGCCCCTGGTTCAAATCACAGGAGTTCCCCTCTAAAATATGGTTGAATAGCTTTACAGGTTTTCAAAACTGCTTTGAGAAAAACAGTAATAAGGCATCCTCTAGCTCAAGTAGTTCATTCCAAATTTTTAGTTTGTTGTATTTCTCCCTCCTTATTTCTCCCTTTCTCTTTGACTTCCTGTGTCAGCAGCATGGTAACGTACCATAGGCCAAGCTATTCCGCAGACCAATTAAGTATCTTTTATTATCTCAGTTGGGTGGTGATAACTACCAGTGTTTTGCTTTACAATTTATTTTGCATTGCTCAATGGATCATTTGTTGAAAAGATGTACTCTGCCCATCCTTGTTGATGGAAACATTCTCCAAATGAATAATGAGAACATCCGGGTGCCAGAGGTGCCATTGAGGAATCAGTGGGCATCTCTCTGAAAACTAGAAAAGTCATATTATACACAGCACTGATTCATCGCTCTTACATAGCTCAGTAAACAGGCATGGCTCTGATGCAAAACATTGACGATATACTAATAATGGACACTTCATCTAAAGATAACTTTATGAGGGCTACAGTAGGTATTGCAGACATTTTATCTAACAGTTTTTCACAAACGTTAACACACAAACTTTATAAACTAAATAAAATTTGTATCATTTTTTTAATCAGGGGACTTGATTAAGGACCAATTCTTATTTACAGCAACAACCTTGGGTAATATTACAGGGGGAGGAGGAGCAATTAGGGTTATACATTTTGCTCAGGGACAGAATTACATAGGTTTAACTTTGAATTAGGAGGGGGATTAGAACCTAGGACATTTCAGACACTTGTCAGATGCCCCAACCACTAGTACACCTTGGTGTCCTTTATACCCAAAACCATCTTGCTGTGAAATAACACATGGAATCATTTAGTAACCCAAAACGTGTTAAACCAATCAAAATACATTTATATTTTATATTCTTCAAAGTGGTCACCCTTTGTCTTAATGACATCTTTACATACTTGACATTTTTTCAACCGACTTTCAGTTGGGTGGTAGCAAAATTTTTTGTTGAGTTTTTCTTTTTGTCTAACCTTAACCTTCATCCTAACCCTAAGTAATCAGTACTGTGATGCCTAACTTTAACCCTAAGTTTTTCATTTTGATTTGATACATTAAGGACCAACACAATGGTGAAACATTAAAATGCAACATAATAGCGAGTCATTAAGGACCAAAAGCACTGGAGACATGTTGATAGTGAATGTAATTGCACCGTTTTCTGTCCATTCTGAACGTAATCGTTGTTTACAAAATAGTTCCATATGAAAGTAATTCCTGAGAGGTATGGCCACCACAACACTGGATTCATCAGTGCCTCTAGGGCACTTCAGAGTAATGTCAGTGGATCATGTAGCCTAATAGAAGGATGTGCTTTTTTTAATGTTAATTATGATTGTGTTTTGATTTTTGGGGATAGTATTTTGCATGCTGTGTGTTGTATATTTCAAGTGTATATTGATGTATAATGTGTAAATTGCATATTTCAATTTGGTTTTGAAAGGATCATTTGTAAATGAGAATTATGACCCCTTAAATAAAGATGACATGAAACTATCAGAGCAAAGGGCGTTTTAGGAGACCTGTGTGAGCTGACAAATTCTCAATATGATTCTCTCTAACGCGTTGTTCGAACAGAAAGGATTGTCCAAGCCAGGATTTTGAGAGAATTACCTTCTACATTCCAGAGCAGATCTTCAGTGGGTAGACAACTGTGGACACCATTACTGATGTGGTGAGGAGGAAACATCTCCATAACTGAGAGAAGGAGTAGAACAGATGAGTCATCCAGAACAGCCTACACACTACTTGAAAAACACCAAATTCCATTTGACGGATATTGATTGGCTATTTTGGCCTTCAAAATCTTGCAAGCATTTGATTCTGTTTCTTTCACCAAATGGGCCTTGCATATCGCACAGTTGACTTCAAGGGAAATCGGTACATTAATTAAACGTGGCCAGCAAAAACAAGCAAACGACAAATCTCATCAATAACACATGCAACAGTCCAACATTTGAAAAGCCTATCCATATTTAATTTATTATAACTAATGAGAATAAATATCAAATGGTCAGACGAGGTCTATAGTTAGACAATAAGGCACAAGGGTGTGTGGTATATTGCCTGTATACCAGTGTAAAAGGCGATTCCTGTCACGTCCTGGCTCAGCAAGCTTGCTGTGCCAGTTACTCCAATGCCCTCTTTCCCTCACTTTATCATGGACACCTGTTTTGTTGATTATTGCCCGCACCTGTTTCCCTGATCACGGACCCTATTTTAGTTCCTGCTGCTCCAATGTGTGCTGTCGGGCTTTGTTTTGGTTTACCCAGATGTTACATTGTTCTGTTTGTTTCTGTCGCTTTATTTTCGATTTCGTCGTGTTTTGGTTTCTTTATTAAATGTCCTCCGTTTTCCCTGCGCCACGTTAGTCTCGGGCGTTGTGTTACAGACATGTTATGTGCGACACAATAAAAGGTGCTTTCGTAAGTTACGCCGTTCGTAGTCTTTGTAGAATACACTACATAAGTAACGTTGAAGAATTAACGTTGTAATTTTTTTTGCTACTCTGCTTACTAAATTAACAGTAAATAAATAAACGTGTTAAAGTTACAGTAGCTATCGCATTCAAACGTTTGCTAATTAATTCATGATTAAACGTTAGCTATTGGTGTAACACGTTCATGTAGTTTGCGAGATAGCTAGTTTAGTAAGGTGCAAAAGATAGGCAACAGAATTTCCTCACAACGGAGGTAAACGCTTTAACTTTAGCAAAGTTGACGTTACGTTTGCTAAACCTAGCTACCATGTAAAAACATAAAAAAAACAACGAATACGGGAGAGTATTCTGTTATATATTACTTACTAAGAACGTTAGCTAACTAGTTGCATTAGCACTGACGTCGGTACACAAAAATATCACTGCATAAATAAACTCAAACGTTAGCGGTGGTTACTTTCGTAACTCCAGTTCTATGAGTGGAGCGTCGCCCATAGGGGCTTCGCTCCTAATGGTTTACCCCTCTGCCAATAGGGTATGAACCCTATGGACGACGCTCCACTCATAGAACTGGAGTTATGAAAGTAACCATTGTTCTATATCGTGAAGCTTTGCTGAGACCCGGACTCGGTGCACAAGCAGACACTCAAGCACACAAAATGCGAGCATCTCACTAAAAACCGCACAGGCACACCGGAGCAACGGGCGGAATCATGTCAAATGCACCGTCCCAGTAGCTCAACGGATCCAACTCACACCCCAGTCTCAGCCACACTGAGCACAGAGTGAGCCAGCATGCCTGCAGCCATGTCACGCAAGTAAAAACGGACAAAAGGCGACGGCGTCCCCCAAGACGCAGCAGGACAGATGTCCTCCACCCCCACGCCCATAAACAGAGCGGCCGAGGCCGCCACCCCACGCGTGGAGTGGGCCCCAAACCCCTAGGCGTAGGAGTGCCACATGACTTGTAGGCCAGATCAATAGTCTCTCACAACCAGTGAGACAGACGCTGTTTCGACAACGGCTGGCCCACCTTGGGGCCACCGTGACACACAAAGAGCTGGGGCACGGTTGACAGCGCACAAAGGTCACTGACCCTCTTAGCAGAGGTCAGAGCCAACAAAAGCGTCGTTTTAAGGGACAGCATCTTCAACAGTAGCTGATCAATCAGTTCGAATGGCGCGTCACACAGCGCCTCCAGAACTAAAGCCAAATCCCACTGTGGCAACGTCCGTCGAGCCACCGGCCACAGACGGCGGGACCTGGCCAGAAACCGTTTCACCAAGGGATGACTAAAAACAGATACTCCATTGAACCCTTCATGACACGCCGAGATTGCACATGCGTACACCTTGAGCGTGCCAGGGGATCTTTGCTGCTCAAACAGACGCTGCAGGAACGATAGGACAGTGCCCACGTCACAACAGAGGGGGTCAACCCCCGCGTCCTCACACCAGTGGGCAAAGATCCTCCAACGGCTAGTATAGCTAGATGACGTGGAGGCCGCCCTCGCACCCTGAATGGTCGCGACTACCTCCTCAGCCTGGCCCTCTCAGGAGCTAGGCCCGTAGCGGCTGACCCAGCACAGGGAACGCCCCGATGGAGCCATTCGCCTGCGTCAGCGCCCCGTAGAGGTAAGGGATCGGCCATGGCGTCCCCACCATCATCTGGGCCGCCTCCGCAAACCACAGGCCACCCGGGCGAAACGGGATGATCAGGATGAGCGACAGCCCCTCCTATTGTACCCGAGACATGACAGGAAGAATGCACTGTAGAGGGGGAAACGTGTAAGGCAGTACCCTCGGCCGGTGAGCCAACACGTCCACACCCAACGGTGGCCTGCCTTGCGCCCGGAGAGAAAACCACAGGGGGCAGTGCGCGTCCTCCCGGGATGCGAACAGATCCACCTGCGCCTTCCCGAAACTTCTCCAGACCTTGACCACAGTGTCGGGATGAAGACGCCATTAGTCGTCCCGGGGACCTCCCCGAGACAGTAAGTCCGCGCCCACATTGAGCTCTCCGGGAATGTGAAGGGCCCTCAAAGATCTGAGGTGCACGTGTGCCCATTCCCAGATCTGCACCGCCAACAGGTGGAGGGGCAGAGACCTGACCCTGCCCTGCCTGTTGATGTAAGCAACCGCCGTGCGATTGTCTGACCACACCAACACGTCCCGACCCTGCAGGGTCGGTACGAAGTGCAGCAGCACGCGTCTGATCGTATTCAATTCCAGCCAGTTGACATGGCGCTCCGACGGAGACCACACCCCTCTGTCTGAACACAACTGGCATGTCCCGCCCCAGCCTGTCAGGGACGCATCTGTAAACACCAGGACCCGAACTGACACTCTGCCCATGGGAACCCCACGCAGTAGAGTGTGTGGGTCTCTCCAGTGCGCCAGGTCCAACTCCAGAGAGCTCGGGACCTTGATCAACTGTCGCCGGTGACGCACCGGATCCAAAGGGAGACGGGCGAACCAGCGTTGAAGGCCTGTCATGTGCAGCAGGCCTAGTGGAACCACCGCGTGGGCCGAAGACATCAAGTGCGCAACCGTGCGCAATGGCTGGACGTGGGCCAGGGCCCGCAGAGTGGTCGCTCTCCGCACCTCGGATACGCGAGCCCTCATAGACACTTTAGATAACTGGAGTCCCAGAAACACCACCAGTTGACTGGGCCGAGGAGCGCTCTTCTTCCAGTTCACCGCAAACCCCTGGCGAGTGAGCTGAGTCACCAACCTGAACGTGTGAACCCGGGCCTGTTCCGCCGAGTGCGCCAGAACCAAAAAGTCGTCTAAGTAGGCCAGAACCCTGACCCCCTGACACCTCAGCGGTCCTAACGCCGCCTCCACGCACTTGGTGAAAATGCGGGGGGCCAACGCTTATCCGAACGGAATCCGCGTGTACTCGTATGCCTGGCCCTGAATGGCAAACCGCAGGAACTTCTTGTGGCGCGGCAATATAGGAACATGGAAGTAAGCGTCCTTCAAGTCGATGCTGACGCAAAAATCCCCGGGGTGCACGCACTCCAGGAGACGTTTCGTCGTGAGCATGCGAAACGGCCTCTTTGATACGCATTTGTTTAGAATGCGCAGGTCTAAAATTGGCCTCATGCCCCCCGTCTTCTTGGGCACCAGGAAGTAAGGGGAGTACAGCCCCCTCTCCCTCTGCTCCAACGGGACTAGGGACACCGCCTCCTTCTCTAGAAGGTCCGCAATCTCCTCCTGCAGGGCAGCAAACTTCAGAGGAGACAACATTACAGTCTCTACGACCCCTGAGAATGGGGGAGGCAGGCAGTGGAACTGCAGCGCGTAACCCTTCTTCAGTATCCTGTCTAACCATCCTGGTAACGTGTATAGCCGACGCCACTCTGAGTAAAACAGAGAGAGTGGGCAAGCACCCAGCTGGGGAGCTGTGGCCAGCCACTGACTGTACGCCTCCTCGGCCCCGACCGCCGCGGGGGGGCCGTCCGCAAACAGCCAACCCGCCCAAGGCGGGGCCAACCCGAAAGGGAGAGGAGGATGCATGCGTCACCTGGGCCGGGCCGTCCATCTCCCCCTCGGTTACAGCCGTAACCATGGAGATAGAGGCTCCAGCAGGTGGCGCAGCCGAACCTAGCTGGCCTGATACCTCAGAGGGGCGAGCAGAGAACTCCTCCTCACCCTGCAGGAAACTGCCCGGGCCCCCACCTCCGTCAACCACACCAGTGGTGACAGGATGGGAAGCCACAGACTTATGGAGTTGGAGACCGCCGCCCTCAGTCAGAGACTGAGGGCAGGAAGACCGCTCACTAACCGTACCCGGGCCTGCAACAGCCGTCTGCAATGAAGGCTCACTCACTGGTAAATAAGGTGCAAACACATCTTTATTCACCACAACAGAGGAGCTCCCCACCAAACGCACACAGGGTGGGGAAGCGTCCGAGGGACACTCCCCCCCAAAGAGTCAGGTACGACGCTTCTTGAACGGCGGGACCTTCCGGCCCCCCTCGTTCTGCCGGCGGGAAGGAGGGGTAGGGGACGACCTCGGGGGACGAGGTTCCCTCACCTCACCCTGCACCTGTCGAGCCGCCTCCGGCTCCGATGCGCCTGTCAACCTAGCACGGCGATGTTGCGTACGGCGACGCAGCCGACCTCCAGGCCTCCGCGAAACCTCAGGGGGGGGCAGCGGACGCCGCAGAGGAAGAAGGGACTGGCAGAAGGGGACCCAGATGGAGCCGTTCCTCCCTGTCCTTCTTATGACGCACCAGGGCCTCCGTAACAGCGGCGCCGAAGAGCGCGTCCTCCTGCAGCAGAGTGTTAAGGAAAGGCATCTTCTCCGGCTCCTTCAGGGAGGACAGCGCCAGCCACAGGTGCCTGACCTGCACGACAGACGTGGCCATCACCCGACCAGCCGAGAGGGAGTTAGCCTGAGTGAGCTTCAAGATGGCCGCCGAAGCCCGAGCCACCTCGATCACCTCAGCCAGGGACAACGAGGTGCCACCCTCAGTCATCCCGGCCATAGCCGCTGCCAGGAGGCCCACGTTGTTGCAGGCTGCGAGGGACTGCACCGACAGGGCGTACTGCTTCTCTGCCAGGCTGGCGGAGACACGGTCCTTCACGGATGGTAGAGCCGGGCGCTTGTCGCTCCAGGTGCTCAGGCCCGGGACTAGGGAAGTCGCCAGTGCGGGTTCCAGGGGCGGGATGCCCCTACTCAGCATCTCCAACCGACCCTCCACCGTGGTGAAGGCGAGGTGGAATTTGACTGTGCCCCGGGTCATAAAGGGGGCCCCCCACGCCTCCTCCACGTACTTCCGCAGAGAAGGGACCTCCGGCGCCGTGGTCGGCGTCGGGCGGCAGGCCCACATCCAGCGAGCGGCCTCAAAGAGGTCTTCCCCTTCCTCCGGCGCGGGCACTGGCATCGAAATGCGTAAGCGCCGGGCAGCAGCGGAGATGGCAGCAAAGAAGTCCTCCTTCACTGCCGGGGGGTCGACACTCCTGTCCTTCTGGGGGGCGACCTCCTCCTCCGAAGAGGAAGAGTCGGAACAACTCCGCACCCGTCCAGCCGAACGGGGGAGAACAGTTCCAGAGGTGGGAGGAGCCGAAACCAGGCCAGTCCCCTCAGCCTCCGACCCCGACTCCTGAAAGGAGTCCTCCTCAGAGAGGAGAGAGAGGACGTCGGTGAGAGGGACCTCCTTGGCGAAGTACGCCAGCCTGTCCATCCTCACCTGTAAAGGGAGGACGGCGCAGGCGGTGCACACCGGCTCTTCGATGGCGCCGTCGCGAGCATGCAGCGGTCCCAGACACGCACAGCACAGTGTGTGCACGTCACCGCCTGGTTCAGCTCGCTACACCGGCAGGCCGACAATGAAGTCGGCCAGGCTAGAAGAGACCGCTCTAGCGGTCGAAGAAGGTGAAGCCATCCTTGGCTTGTTGGAAATCACCGTCGTTTGCATACTAAAGCTTTTCTTGTGAAGAAAAAAGGGAGACAGAACAGAGTATGACGACCTCTTTTATAGCCATGGAGCAGATGGCCATGAGAGGTGTGATTTGCATATTTAAATTTTCAGTGACTGCCTATTGGTAGAGGGGTAAACCAATAGGAGCGAAGCCCCTTTGGGCAAAGCTTCACGATATAGAACTGTCTTTACTGCAACAAAGTGCATTAGGCAACAGCGGTAAAGATTTCCTATTCACATACTCGACTACTCGCAAGTACGGATAAAACTGTCGGTGGTCAATCAACGACAGAGTGTGGAGTGTCGGTCAAGGTTATGTCTACGTGCCGGCGAATGGACTACTTAGGGACCGGGGTAAAAGTGCAGACTTTAGAACGATGGCTTTTTATGATACAGTTGGTAGCTTATTACTTGGAATACAGTGGAGATTTTCATCCCAAATCTCATCAGTGTATTCTAAATTACATTACCTAAGAGCCTCAACTTTGATTTTGCACAAGTTATCAAGCAGAGATTTTTTACTAACATTTTAAAGTTCCCTTCTGAAAGAGCTTTTTCAAATGTTGAGATTTTCATCCCAAATCGCATCAGTATATTTTACATGACCCTCAATTTAGATTTTTCACAAAATAATAAGCATGGATTTTTGGCTAATAGTTTAAAGTTTCCTTTTGAAATTGCTTTTTTCTAATTTTGAGATACTCATCTCACTTCTTAACAGTGTATTCTACATGACATTACCTAAAAGCCTCAAGTTTGATATTGTAAAAATCATCAAGCATAGACTTTTTACTAATATTTTACATTTTCCTTTTGAAATAGCTTTTTCAAAATTTCTGAAATTCATCCCAAATCACATCAGTATATTTTACATGACATTGAGAGCCTCAAACTTTGATTCTTCCAATATTGATGCAGGAAAATATTTACAAGAAAGAGATTAAACCCTGTACACTCAGCGTAACGTATTTTGTTTTTGTTATATTTTTGGGGGTTATTGTTATTATTTGAATGACAGGACAGTAGAAAGGAGCGGCTAGGGAGACAGGTATATTAACTTGCAATATCTGCTCATGTCAAGTCATTTTGCTGAGTGTACCCCAATGATATTTGTGAAGTTGATGGTTTATAGGATAATGTTTCACAGCACTGTCATTCTATTTTTTTAATCTTATTTGATTTAATTATATACTGTACTTGTGATAAGGTGACACAGAGATACATAGATAATGACATACATCTGTATTAATCTGAAGAACCCAAATGTCACTAGATGACGAATGACAAAATCCATGAACGTTACTTACGTTTTAGTAGCTTCCAGGAACATACTCTCCCTTTGCAACCTTAATTACATGTCACTGCAGAATAACTGCATATTTTTCTATAAGGACTGCAGAAGTCCTAAAACGGCGAGAGAGAGAGAGAGAGATAGAGTGGTTCCAAGTTTCCCTCTCCTTTTGTCATTCCATCATCTTTTTAATTAAAGGAGATATACTGCAGAATTCCTTAACCACTTCATATTCATGGAGGTTATATGATATGTATTTTTCAGTATTAGGCAGTAACATTTTAGTTCTATGCCTGGTTACAGGTAAGCGAGAAGGGATGTGGTGGGGTGAGGGTATGGCTGCAATGGGTGGAGCAGGACTGTGTGGAGACCGCCCTCGCCTCATCCCCCATTTCTCCGATCTGTCATTTCACTGGCATTTACTGCATATTTCATTCCGCCTTTCCGTAAAGACTGTTGATTTCTCCCCACGATTCCATTATTAATATAAGAGGCGAAATGAGAATAGTGCACACGCACTCTGTCTCTCTTTTTCCCTCCCCCATCCCCATTTCGACCTCTGTTTCTGGGAGTGAGAGGTAAAAACAGTCCAAGCATGACAACATCTAGCAAGCTCTCTTATTTAACGTTACTTAACCCATCACAGGGCTTGAAGACTTTGCTAGCCCTGAACACTACCTGATGGCCTAATAATCTTCTCTCTGTAGTGTAATGGGTGCCAACACTTTGTTGGTTATTATTTATTTTATCCTATATCACCTTATTGTCCACCAAGACCACTCACCATCCATACCCTGACATAACCTGACATTTACAATATGGAGGCCACACAGTCTTTGGAAGATTCTGGAAATTAACACTGTCTAAGGATAATGTTTTCTAGCTGGTGTTCTGCCACATCCCAGTGCAAATAGTAGCCATGTAATGGTTCAGCCCCTCACTGATTTTATGTGGAGGTATTTAAAGAGGCATTCTGGTCGAGTTAATGCACACTGAGGTGTGTCAAAAAGACCCAGCAGGTTTTCTGGACCGTTTTTAAGAGACAGGTGTTGTATGGCTTCCATAGTGATGTATCTGTAGTAGAGGGCTCTGGGGTTTGCTGGAGCCTTGACGGAGATAATTATTCGGGGAAATGGAGGGGTGAAACAGCTTTAAATACTGCTGCTCCACTGTTTTAGGCTTCACTGCATAAGCAAATAACGCTCTGTGTCTCTTTAAAAAGGCATTCCTTTTCCAGTGAGCTCAAGGGGAAAATAGCCTCGCCAAAAAGGTTTCTACAAGATACAGCTTTTTTTTTAGCTGATAAATAAATTGGTTCCAATTTTAATGGTTTTTGGTTTGGAAGCACTGCTGCTGTTAAAAAAAATACATATTTCAATGCTCTGCAATGTCTTTGTGTGAAATTTCTGAGTATTTACAACTGGTGGAGATGTTAATAATCCTTACACCAGTAATGGATTCACTAAACCACTTTACTCCAGGTACCCTAGGTTTTTTTTGTCAAATCCCTTGATGATTATATAAATGTTTTACAGTTATACTTGTTCTGTCAAATTAGTTCTTTTAGCATCATGCATTTACTGAAATTACTTTTCTTATGCTGAATGCAGATCATGAGGGCCCGACGTTCTCTAGTGGGACCTGTGCTCACAGCCCAGCACCATGCAGTTCGATTGGCATTCGCCAGAGAACACCAGAATTGGCAGGTCCATCATTGGCACCCCATTCTCTTCACAGATGAGAGCAGGTTCACACTGAGCACGTGACAGACATGAAAGAGTTTGGAGACTCTCATTTGGAGATGATATTGCAACATCATCCAGCATGACCAGTTTGGCGGTGGGTCTGTGATGGTCTGGGGAGGTATATCCTTGGAGGGTCACACAGACCTCCACGTGCTAGCCAACGGTACCTTGACTGCTGTTAGGTACTGGGATGAAATCCTCAGACCTCCTAGATTCCTCCTAGTGTAGGTCAATGCCGGTCTCATGTGGCTAGAGTGTGTAGGCAGTTCCTGGATGAAGAATGCTTTGATGCAATTGACTGGCCCTCATGTTCCCCAGACCTGAATCCAATTGAGAACCTCTGGGACATTATATATCGGTGCATCCGACGCTGCCAAGTAGCGCCACGGATTGTTTTTATCCCCCGAAACTGCTCTGTGAAAATGGGTGTTTGGCTAGTTTGAGGTTGCAGTAAATTGGTTTGATTGGTCTGAAGTTGTCTTTTTAATTTTTAATTTTTTTTTTTAGGTCACATGCTATATGGTATAAAAGGAATCAAAACTTCGGTTTCCTTACCTGCCAACTATGGAGCATGGTTGTACTGACACACTCTAAATTCATAGACTTCTAGTCTTCCAGTTTAATAGGCA
Source organism: Esox masquinongy (assembly GCA_016801175.1). Taxonomy (NCBI): domain Eukaryota; kingdom Metazoa; phylum Chordata; class Actinopteri; order Esociformes; family Esocidae; genus Esox; species Esox masquinongy. The sequence goes on from JACXGI010002125.1 coordinate 76,075, forward strand.
TCTTAGATATCTGCTTTGCCTTGTAACTGTGAGATGTAAATGCCTATATTAACAATGCCATGTCATTTAAGATGCATGACTTCACAGTAATGTAATCCATCATTTTACAATGTGAAGTAAATCCATGTGAATATAATTAAATTATTCTTGCAGTCGGGTCATTGAATTATATTACTTGCTGAAATATCTCCTATTTATTCTTTAATCGGTTAGTCATATTTTATAAAGGGCTGTTCATTAATTTGTATAGTGATATGTGGGTCCATATGAGGTTTCTACCTCACATGAGATGAATTAAGCATTTTGTTTTTTGGTTGAAACGTTTTTCTAAGCTGAGGTTTAAAAAAAAATGTTTTTACCAGCAGTAATCATATGATGCAAGAGGTTTGTTTAATTTTCTGAGAAGTCACTGCGGATCTAGTGCCTAATCATCCTGGCTAGGACAAGAGGTGACTCCAGGTCTGTGTTCTTTTGCCCATCATGATCTTTTCTTTTTATTGGCCAGCCTGAAATGTTTTTTTCTTTGCAACTCTGAGTTTGCGCTGTTCTGTGAAGGGAGTAGTACACATTGTTGTATGACATCTTCAGTTTCTTGGCAATTTCTTGCATGGAATAGCTTTCATTTCTCAGAATAAGAATAGACTGACAAGTTTCAGAAGAAAGTTCTTTGTTTCTGGCCATTTTGAGCCTGTAATTGAACCCAAAAACGCTGACGCTGAAGATTCTGAACTAGTCTGAAGAAAGCCAGTTTTATTGCTTCTTTAATCAGCACAACAGTTTTCAGCAGTGCTGCCATAATCGCAAAAGGGTATTCTAATGATCAATTAGCCTTTTAAAATTATGAACTTGGATTAGCCAACACATTGTGCCATTGGAACTGTGACGGTGAGGTGACGGACAGCTCCGTCATCTCCCGCTTTTCCCGGTTTCCCATGGTTCAGGAACTCACCCCGGACTCCTTCATTTGTCTTGTCTCCAATTGTCACTCTCACCAGGTCCCAATTAAGTCATCAGTATATGTTTAAATGTTTCTCCTCTGCTCCCCTCATTTGTTGGTCATTGTTCCTTGTCTACGTTTGTTCATGTATGTGGTGAGTGTTTTCAGTTTGTTAGTACCTTTGTTTTTTCATATTGTTCGTGTTAAGCGCTCAGTGTTTTTTTAATTAAATTCTATACATCGACTGCCACACTACGTGCGCCTGGTTCCTTCCTCTCCGCCACTACACCATACGTGACAGGAACACAGGACTGATGGTTGCTGATAATGGACCTCTTTACACCTATGTAAATATTCCATTGAAAATCAGCCATTTCCAACTACAATAGTCATTTACAACATTAACAATATATACACTGTATCTCTGATTAATTTGATGTTATTTTAATAGACAAAAGATTTGTTTTTATTTTAAAAAAAACAAGGACATTTCTAAGTGACCCCAAACTTTTGAACTGTAGTGTATATATTTACATAATCCAATGGCACATATGAATGCAAAATCACATCTTTCTCCCCTGCAAAGACACACAATGTGCAACTCAGTGACAACAGAGAAATAAAGTTTGTGAGGGAATTAATGTTAACTCACAATATAATTGATTAATTTGATTCCTTCAACAAAGGATAAAGAAGAACAATCGCTAATGCAGCATTAACATATCATTCTTTGCAGTGGTGGCCAGTTGCACGTCTACTGACTGGTGAACAAGTACAAGACATCGTCCAGTCAGCCTCCGAGTGACAAACATTGTATATGATGGAGTGTCGCACTCAACAACTTGGCAGCAGCATGAACAAATTGATTTTCTGACAGATTAAAAAAGATTAAACCAGCCATAAAAACAACAGGAAAATGCTTAATGGACCATATGCGCACACTAAGCTTTTATATGTATTATTTTCCTTTCCTTCATTGCCATTCATCTTATTTATGCTGACAGGACGGATAGCTGTCAATACAAGCCGATCTGTCACACTGAATACTGTGTCCTGTTGATGAGTCCCTTAAAGGGGAAGGCATCTTCATTTTTGATTCTGGGGCTCTCTCAGACAGGCTATTTGGAATGTCCACTTCAAAATAGTGCTGCATGTGAGCAGTCTCCAGGGGTTCAGTCCCAGGTCAACTAAGGAAGTTACAGTTCATATTTGCCATGGTGACTTGTGTTTAAAGAAGTAATTAACCAGTAATTAACCAGGCCGGCGGACAGTCAGACAACCCACTGATTGAGTTCAGGAAGTGTTTAGAAGTACTGTGGAAATCTAAAGTTTAGTTATTCCATCCATACATAAGGTTAAAACCATAATTAATGTATTTACTCCCTGCCCTACACAAGTGACTCTCCCTTCAGTTGTGGTCCAAAACCCTGTTCAAGGTCAGAAATATGGCCA